>CABFOW010003249.1:59619-71079 GCA_902141385.1 Timema californicum
TGTCGACCACTTTGTTGTCTATCGCTTTGCCTGCTCCCCTTTTATCTCATAGGCCTTGTGCAGGACATTTGCTTTAAAAAGGACTTCAATTAGATTAAATAACTAAAAATAGTTGAGCTATACATGGCCACAACTAGAACATTCTTGTGGCCACATTTAGTACATAGTAATTAAAAACTAAATGAACAGTATAATAAACTAATATTTATTCTATAAGTGCATTTTATTGGCTAAATTTGGATAGTACTTTTTTGTAGGCCTATGTCTTTCTTTGTCATTATATATAGTAACAACATAAGGAATGTGTGTGGAGAAGAAAATTGTAACTTTTTTTCAGTCAACAATTAAAAATTATAGGTACGCCCCAGGTATATTTTTACTTTATAGGTAATGATACTATCCAGTGGTGTTTGCGTAGTAAGGGCAATTAGAAAAAAAGGGTGTTTTTAATGCCCTGACTCCCAAGTCAAAAGAGGAATCGGAAGCCCTTTTCCAAAAATTTTCCGAAACTTGGATGCCCTTAGAAGCTATTTTTCAAGTGGTCCATAGTTGGAAAAATTTATGAAAATTATATACTCTTCTAGAATTTGTTTGGAGCTATTTAAAGTGATCTTCCCCTAACATATTTTTGAAAATTAGATGCCTCTAGAAGATATTTTGAGTTTTTAAGAATCGTAGTTTGGCCTAGAGCTTAGTGCACACAGCCAAAGAAATATTTCTTACATTTATGTAGGTGTAACAAGTCTTAGTGAATGCCAGGGTTATCCACAACTTATAATGAGGATAATTACTGTAAGTGAAGGGTGTAAAACACCTGAGGGGAAAACTTTTACATATCAAAAGTCTTCCTATAATATTAAATCGAGGAAAAACCTCTCAAATAAAGAAAGAATGTTTGTTTGAAAGTTTTAAGTATAAAAACACTTCTTGATAGTTTACATTGCAAGTCAGTTATTAGTGGTATGCAAAACAACCCACTACAAGGCTTTTGTGGTTAATCACATTTTGAATTTATTCTGAGCCTTTTGGCAGATACCCTTCACACTGTAATGTAACTAAAGCCTAATGATTAAATATTGGCCCTACATTCTGGTGTCCTTTTATTTTGAAATATTATCCAGGGTAGCGGCTGATTAAAATTTTAAACCCATCTGATTTCTGCTGATAAAATCAATTTATTTATTTTACACGCTTTCAGACATTGCTGATAAGGCCTACACTTTAAAATTCCTTTACTTCTGCAGGTTTTCCAGACCAAAGAATATTTACTTTCCCAGTATTTTATAATAAAATCCATAGACCTACATATAAAATTTCATAATTTCCATTGCCTTCTAATACATTCTTGGCCAAAAATCATCAAGAAATCACATTAATGGGGATAAAACTAATTAATAGTTTAGACTTGGTAATGCTCTCTGCTTTGTATTTCCCAAATTAATAGAAAAAAATTAAAATTAAAAACTTCAATGACATTTAATAGTTTATTTAACTTCTCCTTGACGTTTCAAGTCATACCCAATTAATTAGCATCTACAGGTTGTCTCTGCTTTCCATGTACATTCTATCTACCCTGAAAGGTAGCAGTCTTAATTTCATGGGCATAGGGAGAATTCCAAATTGTAATTTCCTAAAGTCTATGACATGATGTTAAGACTTCATAGAAATAGTAAAATTATTTTAAAAAGTGGTGGTGGAACCTTATTTGTGTGGTGAGGGGAAGGGGAGATATCAAGATTTATTTATTTTAGGAATTTTTCTCCCTCCCAGTTAATGTTCGAAAATTGGATGCACTAGAATTTTTTTAAAGGCTTTTTCTTCCTCTTAGTTAATGTTTGAAAATTAGATGTCCTATAACGTATTTGGAGTGGTCCTAAAAAGTGGAGAGTTTTTGAAAATTATACTAATTTAAGAGAAATTTAGAGTAGGCTTCCACAAATTTTTTTTAGAATTTAAGTAATTCTAAAGGCTATTTGGAGAAGTCCTCTTCCAGCAAATTTTTGAAAATTGGATGCCTCTAAAAGCTAATTTAAATAGCACTAGACCAGATTTTTTCATAGATTAAATTCCCTAGAAATAATTATATAGTATTCCTACTCTAGAAATTTTGATGCCTAAAATAGATATTTAGAGGGCTCCTCACCCTTTTTTTACTATCAAAGTTAGATGCCTCTAGAAGCTAAAGTTGTCTTCCTCCGACACATTTTTGAAAAATGGATGTATGATAAACTACTATCAATGAAGATCACATTGCAGAATCAAATTAAGATAAATAGTTTCACAAACATTTTTATGCTCTCAACATTAAAAACTTCAGAAATTTTCAAGAGATGTGAGGAATTTGAACCCCATAATTACCCCCTCACACGCCCATGCTATATTTCTATCGTATAAGCTACACCAATGTTTAACCATGCAAGGTATGGTAGGCCTCCTCCTTTCAGGGTAAACTAAGTGTATCATATGTGTTAACCTTGAAAAGGCTCATATTGTGGAAGGCAGCTTAATGGACCTTTAACTAGAGTTCGGCAGCACAACCTTACCCACCAGCAGATTAAATATCTAGTACTCCTGTTACAAACCATGTGTGCACAATCAAATATATTATCAAAACAATATTTAACTTAGGTTTAAAAGTAATAAAATATTTTATTCAAACCAAAACAAGAAAGCGCATTAATTTTAATGATGTCCAGCTTTTTAATTCTGTAGGGTTGATAAAAATATGGCAAAAATAAAACTTGATCTGTTGTTGAAAATTTGCCTCATGTTAAAATTAAACTTACAATTATTCAACTGTGAACTTTATTCAATTTGTTTTTTACTGTGGCAAAAAGGTCAATGAATATTACACTATGGCTTTACTCTTCTGGTATTTTTTATATTTAAGACAATCACAATTAATGTAATGTTAGCTACTATATTTTTGTGAGAGTGCACAGGCAACCTAATGGTGTACTCGAAGAGGAACTGTATCAATATTCAACTCAAGATAGGACAAAGTAGACTTAAGTTAGGTGGGATTAGAAAAAAGTCTGACTTTCAAAGTCGGAATTAGACAACCAACAAAAGTTGAGCATGCCAAGTGCTGAATTGTAACAATACCAGAAACATTTTGATCTAGGCATCATTAGCTGATGTGGGTGCTAAATGGAAGACAAAGGGGTCAACGAGATCCTCTCCCCTTCCGCCCTCCGCTCCAAAGAATATATTTTACTCTTTATTTTAGCAATTAGGTCTACAATGAATTAGTAATAAAAAGGAATCAATGTTTAATTGAAAATATTATTCTTTGAAAAACAAACATAAAACAGGATCTTAACTCAAGCCGACATTAACCATTACTTGGAATAACCACTGACCCGGTTTTCTAAAAAGAAAAAAAAAATAGGTAGGCCTACTTAGTTACCTTGTCACTCCAACTTTATTTTTTGTGGCTAATGGGGTGCTTTGACCCCCACGCCTATGTCAGGCATTATTTATGATAACAATCAATCAAGTTACCCTAGAGCCATAAAAGCTATTTTAAAGAGTTAGAGGTTAACTTAAAATTATCAATTTATTTTAAGAAGTAGGGAGCATTTTTCAAATTAAATGCACATGCATGGCCTAGTGTTTATTTTTTCAGGGATAGTATGGAATTTAAGAGAGTTTTAAAAAAAATTAGAACACATAAGAATACTATTAATAAAAAAACACAATATTTAAATATTTAGTCAATTTAATAGACCTGTTATAAAATCAATATAGTAGCCTACTAATCTAAATAAAAGAAGAACATAAATATTTAAGGGAATGAAAATATTTGTACACGACACCAAAATTACTAAATTATTTTAGTATGCAATCAATTATGTGTTTACTATAATAAACTATCCCAACCTTAGATGCGGGAACAAAATGTTATTCCTAAAATACAATATTGACAAACACACCATTCATATTCAACAACACGTAGTCTGTACTGAAAAATTATTAAATTTATAGTTTATTTCAGCAATATTACCATTTCCTACTTAATAGAAATTTTTATCTACTGATGCATGAAGTGTTATAAAGGTTAGGTTTTGTTAGTAGATAATTTATAATTTTTTAATATAATAAGACATATTATTTCCACAAATACAGTGGGCCCTCGATTATCCTTCACTCATGGGACTGGGACATAGTCAGATCACAAAAACAGTTGGATAGTAAGAAAAGAAAAACACGCATTATCAAAACATGAAATATAGTTTCCTAAAATATATTTAAGTGGTAGACCTTCAGGTGAGGGAGCAGGTTGGTCTGTTAAGAAAGCATATTCAAAATCTTCTTTTGAGAAAAACAGAACAATTCTAAGTCCACCATCCTGTTTTTTTGAACGATGAAACTATGTTTCGAAGGCTAAAAGCTGCAGTGTAAGCTTAAGTGGCCACGTCAGATATTTTATAGATGGTGATTGTTCTTCCAGGATGTGCTAACATCCAACTATTAAATGCTGTCTTCAAATGTGACTTGAATCAACCTTAAAGAGCAACATCTAAGAGCTGCAACCAATGTGTGCAATGAGGCGGGAATGTGACAAAGTGAATTCCGTTTTCTCTGCAGTAAAGAATTACTTCTAGGGAAGCATGAGATTCATGGTTGTCTAAAAGAATGAGAATAGGGTCTTCTTTTGTAGCTCTAATGAATGTTTTGAAATGTTTAATGACATCAACAAATAGGTTCACATTCATCCACCCCGAAGGTGAAAATATGCCCAAACTTCCAGGGGGTGCACCATTCAAAAGGGAAGATTTAAACCGTTTCCTAGGAAACACAAATATTGGAGAGACTGTATTACCAGTTCCCCTCTTTCCGCCGAGAATGCTTGCAGCACTGTAGTTGTACTGAGGTTGTTAATATTGTACTTTATAC
This sequence comes from Timema californicum, assembly GCA_902141385.1. Lineage (NCBI taxonomy): Eukaryota > Metazoa > Arthropoda > Insecta > Phasmatodea > Timematidae > Timema > Timema californicum. The sequence continues at coordinate 64,519 of CABFOW010003249.1, forward strand.
TTGTACTTAATACTTTGTATTGTTCTAAAGCTTCCTCAAAATTATCGAAGAAAGCATTCATGTTTGCCTCATTAAAACTTGTTGCCCTTGACAAGCTAGTATTTTCCGGCTTTCTTAGGCTGAGGTTAGGAAATCGCTTCATGAATCCTAACATCCAGTCCTTTCCTGCGTCTTCATTTTCAGTCCATGAAAGTGGAATTTTAATCTTGTCTTTTTATTCTAATCTTTTGGCATACATTTGGGGAAATTTTCTCACCTACTGATATGTTAATCCATATTGTATTTTTGAACTTGTCATTACGGTCCTCCATTAATAATTGAACTGGGGTCACTTGCAACTGCCTTCTCATAAATATTTATTCCGTCAGATTTTTTTTGAAATTTATTATTTCTGGACCTATATATGAAATTAAATAAATTAATATTATTTCCTGACTGCTTTAATGGCAAAATTATATCAAGGCCTAGTTCAGCAAACAACAAAGGCCTGTTTTGTAGGCAAAATATGTTTTGAATTTTAACAATTTAAAATATTTTCATTATTGTAGTTGTAGGTCCATAGGGTATTTAAACAGGCCAAAATACTAAATTCAACATTTTAACAGTATTTAAGAAGGAGCCAAGAATTAAAGTTTAAGGTGCGGCACAATGAAAATGAACATTTATTTTTGATAAATAGGTTGATTTTAAATATAACCTTCTTAGGATAAATAGCAAAACAAATTATAAATACTTATATTTGAAGCTACAAAATGAACTTTATTTTTTAGTAACTGCTAGACATTGAGTAGGCCTATATCCTCTAAACTTAAACAGGAAGTGTGAAACCGTGTTACCGACATCTAAAAAAAGCACTAATATATGTTTTTATTTGTGAAATAATCAACTTTTACCAATGTGCTCCAGTCTCCCTTATCTGATAGGCCTAGTTTACTTTGAAATTTAAAGTGTTAATAACATGGGAGATGGTCAATTTTTTTCTCTAAATTAGTTGTCAAACATATAAATGTGTCTATGTGGATGGACATTTATGCAAGTTCTTAGGTTGAGTTATATCCCATGACTAAGGTGAGTACCTGGCCTATCTCTTTATTTCTATTAGGCTATGTTATAAAATTTACAAACCATCTAATATTGTTATGAAACAAATTATAGTACTACCAGTGTGTGTATTAGTTTTTATTTAATGTATGTTTTGTGCCATAAAAAAATATTTAAACACTTTAGTTATGTAAGCCTACCATCACCTTATTTTCTTGTTTATGCAAATTAAGTCCAAACTTAGTTGTGATTTATTAAGATTTTTAACGATTTTGTTTTTAAATATACAGTAAACATAGGCCTGTTCATTTATGCTCTTAACTTAATTGAAAGTAGATTATTTTTAACATTTGAAACAAAATCGTGTAATATAAACGTGTGTGCTGACTGCCAAAAGTTCCCCAATTATTTATAACCTACAGCCAAACTCACCCAGTGCTGTCAAAGGGCCCCAATGACATACTCTCTTCAAAGGACCACGACACATTTTAAAATCTGTTGTTACACTTTCTTATACATTCAAATAAATAGTTTGATTAAACTTTACGCAAATGTTTATTCTAAGATCATGAATTTTATAACAATCATACATATTAGTTTTATTAATTTAGTTCTTTGATAGGAGACATGGTTGAGGTTAAGTACATTTTGCAAATTATACGCCTCTTTCCTTTGAGGGAAGTTTTCATAAATGTTTTAAATATATACATTTACATGATTTTGTTTATAAAGATTACTATTTCCTATACTATACATGTATATTATTAGGCACTATAAGTATTAAGAAAAGTAAAGTTCACGATAATCGTTCTAACCATGGGGTGGACCATAGAAAACGCAATACTATAGAAGACGCTCTCTGTATTGTAAATCTGAACCATAACATGACAAGTAGCGCCGAAGTGACTAGTTCCCGAACTAGCGAACATTTTGGCGGCATTTTCAAATCACATGTAACTTTCTTTGATATTTAAATAAAACTTACAGAATAAAAAATCAACTCACAAATGTTGAATTATTTTTTCAATCTCAATCAAGTTTTCATGCTCCATTATTATAATTCCAATATTTTCTCACCCTAATTATGTATTAATACTGATTAAAGTCTCGAAATCGGTTTTAACTATCCATTACTATACAAATTTTTAGTGCCGATAGATTAGACAATAAAATTTAAGTAAATACTCCATCATTATCTGAAACTGAAGAAACACTCCCAAGGCTCTTAATAAGTGGTATTTATATTTAAAAATTGCCAAGTTACCTATTACTATATAAAAAACATTACTCTCAGTTACCATGTTTGCGCATTTCAGAAAGACAAAAAATCTAGCAAAAATTTGTATATAAAAAATGTACTTATTTATAAATAAATTTGAGGTAAGAGGATTTTTTTAAAGTAAACAAACAAAGCATGATATATATTTTATTACAATAAAAAGTATATTTTCCCTTATACAAATCAATAGACAAATAATTACTTAAAATCATTCAAAAGTGTACTCAGTTTCACTTCACAAACAGAAATAATAGTTCTCTAGGTGTCTCAAATTGAAAAAGTGGTTCTCACACATCCCTAAAAAGTTTTATTGGGAGGAAAGCCATAATAGATGGTTAGACAAATATTTATAATCTTTTAAACTAATTTGATAACCTGGACCTTGCATAAGTTTAGTTATATTAAAACTAAAACACACTACCAGTTTGACACGGACAGTAATCTGATATATTGTTATGCCTCCAAATGGCCTCCAATAGCTTCTATATAATCTGACATTGTTCATACATTTCATCAACCCAACATGTAATTTGATATACAAAATTAATATATTACTTACTTAGACACCAACATTACAAATCGAGAACACAGAGCTGACATGCAATAGAATCAGGTTCGATGATAGCCTGTTGAAATTATGATATTGGAAATAGCTTCAACACTGCAATAGAATGACAGTTCTGAAGACCAGAAAAAAAATCCTATTNTGGAGCGGGAAAAGCAGTTCTATCTGCCACGGGTACAGTTACTTCAGCGAAACGAACAGCCAGGGAGTGAATCTACACCGGCGAAACGAACGATAAAGAGTAATAAAGTACTGATAGAACTGTTCTAACAAGTCGAAACGAACAAAACTTACGTTTCTTTACATTATTATAATATATATATATATGTTATATATTTTGTAATCACTTTGCCTACACTTTTTAATCGGTATCAAATAAAATGCAGTGTTCTTCTTCATCTTCTGATTGAATATTAGAAGTTTGCACACCGTATATCTGATGAGTTGTCATCCGACGAGCATATCATCTGTTGGTTCAAAACGCTGGCATGAAGCTCCACAATGTTTAATACACTGGCTTGTTAGCAGACACTCATTTATTGTTGGGGTGATTAGTCAATATTGGACTTTTAATTTCACCTAATTTGCTTTACTGAAAACTCGTTCACAATCAGCATTTGAATGAGGAAGTGACAAAGCTGCTAGTGTGAAATTAGTAAGTCTGGGAAACACAATATCACCTGTATTATTTTTCAAATTTAGTAGCTGTGCCCAAAATGTATCAGCTTCTTGATATTTTCCATTTCTTCTGTAATCGAAGAAATTGGAAGCTTGCGCCAATCATCATCAATTTGTTGAAGCATTTGTGTATCTTCAATTCTTACTATTCTAGGCAGACTCATGACAAAAGAAATCAATGAAGGAGCTGTTTCCCTTAATTTGATTGAAATTTCCCTTTTCGAGGTTAATAATGAAAGCAAAGGAAGCACGGTTTATCCAAAATCATATCTCCTGCTAATTTACAAACATCTTGTTTTCATAAAATCTCTAAATTTACTGAAGAAATCTTGAATGCAGATCTGCTTAGCAAGAAATTCTCGCTTCTGAATTTGCTTCGATACTTCAACACCAAGACACATCTGACCATCACGGAGAAACGTATCTGTATTATTTGGATCAATTTTCATCATATGTACGCTCCATATAACATAAACGCATATCTTTATAAGCTGAGACCATTTTATCGTGAAGATCTGTAATAACTACCTTGCTGCTTTGAAAGTACTTATTAATTTTGGTAAACTTAAGCAACACCCATGACAAAAATATGGAAAGTAATTTCATAGATGGATCAAGACTTTTATGGATTTCTTCCACAACCAGTCGTTCTTCGAACCACTTGTGGTCAAAATAGAGGTGCAGTGCATCTCATTGCTCTACTATTCGCGTCACAACAGCGAGCAAAGATAACCACCTCATTTGTGAGGGGTGTAAAATTTTGTGAACTTTTAATTCAAAAAATTCTTGAAACTGTCGTATCTGAGCCTGTCTTTTAGCACTTGAACCGAAGAAGTTAGAAATGCTACGGGCTAGATCTTCACAGCGTTTAGGTAGACGTTTACATGCTTCGCTTGCATATAAATGAAGTGAGTGACACACTCTAATACTGGGACTCCAGTAAACTTATCTTTAAAACGAGTAGCAATTGAATTTCTCAAACCCATTATCGCGTTGCAGCCATCAGACGCAACCCCAATAACATTTTTTTTTCTGGTATGTTGTAGTCCGCAAGCGTTTTCATTAAACTAGAAAACAAATTTTCACTGGTTGCTCCCTCGTTTGCTTTTTGGTGATCACCATCACCAAAAAATTGCAAAGATCCAAAATTTTGCTTACAATTTTTTCGGAGGTGGGATCATAGAATCTAACTACAACACATGATGTTTTTATCACGCTAATGTCTGTTGACTCATCAGTCCAAACACTAAATTTGCTATCATGAAATTTATCAGCTAATTCGTCTTTATGACTTTGACCTATTACATTCTTAACAATACCAGTGCATTTAGTTCGTTTTAATTTAACAGCTTGCGCAATTTTAGAATCAGCCAATGCCCCATTTATGACGTCAAGTAAATGGTCAGCAGCATTAAATGTTAAATTGTGTTCGGCAAAGAACGCTGTAAATTTAATTTCAGCCACGTGTGCCAATTTGTTAATGAAGCTTAGTTTGGGTGGTTTAATAAATGCTTCTAGAGTAACTTGGCTTTTCAAAGAAACCCCGTTTAACTTTTGCACGTGATTAGAACTTAAACTGTGTTTTTAATTACGCCTCACTAACACCGATACAAAATTACATTGCATATCCTACATTTGCACTTTGAAGAATCATTCGGCTCTGGATACAACCAATTTTTAAATTCCGGTACAGTTTCCCATGATTTCTTATACTTCTGTATGCGCCGATTTTTTTTATAACGAATTGCTGTTTAGTTTTGCTGTTGTATTAGATACTTCTTTTATATCACTATCAGAATCCATTTTACACCCAAAATCTTGCAAATTTTAATCACAATGAAAAAATATACAAACAAAATAAAAGTAAGGACTGAATTAAAACGACACCGTAGGAGCTCAAATACGAAATATTATGTTGTTAAGTATCAACAGTCTCACTGAGAACTAAAGAGTATTTGGCATTTGCCGATTTGCGGTGATGGCAGGCTATCATCTATAAGCCGACACATTTAAAAAAAATAACGTTGTTTCTTTCTGGGATGTCAGATACCTATAGTGCTATTTTTCAAAGACATTCCTGAAAAAATACTATAATTATAGCAGATTGTTTCTAAAACAAGACGATAATATTTAAATTGAACAACAGTATAAAAAACTTTAATGATTAATTTTGGAAAATATGTTGATATAGAAGCAATATTATTACCCAGAAGGAACTCTTTGGCATACAGGTCATCATAAATATAATGTTAATTGTTTGGTCAAATACAAACATTTTCATTTCTATATTAGAGACAATACATAATCTATATTAAACTTAGATAAATTTATGACAAGAATGATTCGATGTATAACAAACACCATATTTGAAGAATAACACTATATATTATTACATTGAAAACTGTAAGGTCTGATTATTCATCACGTTAATATTTGCCGACTACTGTATATGTGTGGGCAAGAGCCTAAGATATACGTGTGGGCTTACAAAGCAGATTAGTAAGAAATGTGTTTGAACAAGGGTAGTTCTATGGTAACTGATATCTACATTAATATTGTTATGAACAAATTGATACGGAAAATGAATGTAGTTTATTTGTAAATCACAATCTATAACTTTAAATCTCAAAAGTTCCAATGTAAGTGCAATCTTAAAAACTAGTTTACAACCATCTCTTAGTAACTATTAAACAAATGCTTTCCAAAGCCACCTTGAGTTCTATCTCTAACAAATATTATAAAGAGGAAAGATTGGATTTTTTGTTTGTTTGTTTGTTTGTTTGTAATGGATAAACTCAAAAACTACTGGACCGATTTTAAAAATTCTTTCACTAATATAAAGCTATATTATCAGCGAGTAGCATAGGCTTTATTTTATTTTGAAAATTTAATTTATTCCTCATACAAAATGTCGATAGTTTTACACAAGGTATAAAAATTTGCCTAAAAATATGCTTTCTCCGCGTGCGCTGCAAAAACTATTGGTATTACATAAAAA
>CABFOW010003250.1:6631-62440 GCA_902141385.1 Timema californicum
CTTCTAATATTTCAACTTTGTTGCTTACTACTTGACAAAAGACAAGCTATCACCGACATACTATCCAAAGAGTGATGCCGAGTTTTGAGCCGCAATCTAGGGTTTTTATATAATGACATCCAATATCAAAGGACAAGGAATCGAATCCTTGTCAAAGTGTAACTTTTCTGAGTTACTGTAGGAAATCATTAACTACAGTAAATTTTAACAATTTTATTTAGTTAATCTATTACTGTAGAAATATTTTAAAATATATTTTCTTCCCAATATTTTTTAAAAAATCACCATTTCTTTTTGTTTTTTCCAGTGACATAGTTTTTACGGTCACTACTTACACAAATTATTTAAATATATGGTATAATGAAGTTTTAATTAAAATAAGTACACCACAATTTGTTTGTACAGAAGATAGAAAAACCAAAATAAAAACCACACTTTGCTCTAGGTGATAGGCTGTTTAAAAATTTGAAATATAATTTTTTTTTTAAGTGGCCAAAGTCATGCGAAAAATTGCAATTTGTTAGATTTTATTTCTATTAAATAGAATTTACATACTGTACACCTACCTCACTTTACAAATAGACCCTACTGTTAACTTTTTTGAACACCATTCTAACAAGAACATTACATTCTAAAATCTAAGAAAAATCTGAATTAATAAAACTTTGTAAACCATATTTCCATTTAAAATCATAAATTTATTATTATAATATGATTATAAACCATCTAGAACTAAGTCTTTTCTTTTTTGTTGTTACATTCAGCACACAGGTTATTAAGGGGGCTACCCTACCGGAGCACTGGACATTCAGGAAATAGGCCATGGTTAAGTAGTGTTTTATTTTTTTCCAAACTTGAGCCAAAATGAAGCTAAAAGGTGGGAACATGCTTATCTAGTACTTTCAACCTTATATTTTAATAATCTATACACAAATAAAACCAATGAAAATTCGAAATGTTGTCACAGTTCTGAGACAAGGGTAACTACTAGATAATCCTAGATACAACCTTTCAGAAACAAATAAAGTCATTTTTTGATAAGGTCATAACAGAAAATGTAAAGATAATTGATCATTCCTTTTGCTGTTTTGATGTGTCAAAGCTAATAATGCTTTTCAGTCATCAAGTAGGGCAGTCATATCCTCCCTCCATGCTTTGGAAGTAAAGAATAGCCGGAGAAAGAAGGAAAGGCAGTTGACTCCATGCGCATGCACTCTTTTAGTTGGATGTCTGCCTTCGCCTTGTTGAGAGTTGAGACAACACACATTGAGACCACACATTTTTAATAATACAAGCAAAAGTGACCACCGTAAAGGGAAAAAGAACTATACTTTGACTATCTGCCCGCCGCAAAAAATTAGGATGGAATAAGGGGAAGAGGTGTTTTATTGATGGATCAAAGTAAGTATATACTGATTTATTTGTATAAAAACAGGATCTAAGTTAACTGTTCAATGATTGCGTGCTAGTTTCATTTTGCCGTGTTGTTTCTATATTCAGGAGGAAGGGGTTAAAATCACATCCAGAAGCTTCATTAAGCTGGTCCAGTGAAGTAAAGAAACACAATTTGAATTCTGTTGCTTTAATTTAAAACATTTATTTTTATGGCCTTTATAATTATTCTTATGAATCTAATTAGCTCCAAAAAATTGTAATCATTACACGCAAGATAAAATTTAATTTTAACAAAGCTTAATTCAGCTATGATACGTGAATGTTAAATCTAAAACAATTATTACAATGTTTATTGCCTGATTAGTAGTCTCAACTGAAAAAGTTCTAAAACCAGCTTTACAATAAAAACACCTTTAGCAACACATTTAATTTTTGGGTAACTGTGAATTTGCCTTTTCTATATTAAACAAAGCCTGTAATGTTTAACCCTAAATATCGCAACAATTAGGGTTGTATCAAGATCTAGAAGCTTACCAATGATATACTGTAAATTCAAGCAAAATTTTGGATAGAAACCTAAAATTTCTAATCATTACTGAGAACTATTGGTTGAAATCAAGGATTATATACTAAGTATTGACATGTGTTTCTGAATTATTGCTTTACACGGTGGGGATGCGTGAAGCTAGTCTCCCTCAACCAGTAATCTACACCTCTCAGTATGTTGTAAATAAAGAACTAATTCTAAGCCTGCAGGATTTAAACCACTAATCATGCACTAAATATATACAAATGTTTCAGGATTAGTGCCTTACATGGTGAGGTAAGCTTCACGAATCTCCATCAAGGTGCATTAGCGGGAGGTTTTTAAATGTGAAATTCACTTTGGTTTTTTATAATCTATCTTCACATGCTAATGTGAGAGCACTTTTTCGTATCAAACAAATACTTCCTCGTCCCTAGTAAATTATTTTTGTATACTGTTGTTTTAATTTTTTTTATAGTCCCTCCCCCTCACCAAAGTAACAAAGGCTTATTTTTAAACCAAAACGGTGTTATTAAAAATTCATAAGAAATTTAATTTACTAATAATATTTGTTCACATGACTTTATAATAATAAAATAAGATACTGGAATATTTGTTTTAAATTTTTTGGTTAAATTGTTGGATTTTTTAAAAAAATACAAGTTTTATGTTACAATAATTAATACTTGAACACGCTTGACAAAATTAAATCCTGTATTATTTTGCATGCAAATAATATGTCCTAGCAATAAAATGCTCAGATAATTACACTTTTTGGCTGAGATTTTTGAGCTACATGCTGAAATACAAATTATGCAAAATGTCAGGCAAAGCATAACGATTTCTTATATTTAACCAATTTTATACAACACCACCATTATATTCAATTTACAGAAAATATTTACTGGTCATAGGATAATAACTATTTAATAAAAGCATGTAATAAATTTTTGTGATTTTGGTGAATGATGATCAATAACCAAAACAAAAAACATCAATTCAGGATAGTAAATTCGACTTTATGTTTTTCTACTGTCAGAAATGTTCAAATATACCGTTTATAGGCGTTTTATGTTGTAGTTTTATAGTACTCATAAAAACAAGTTTCTTAAAACGTGACCTTATTTATCTACAGAATATGCTTTGTAAAGACAAATGACTTGCATACTAACAGAGGTGGTAATAGTTCATCAAGCCAGCAAAAACCTAAATTACTTCTTCTGAAGAAAGGTGAGTTTCTAAATAATTGACTTGCAATAAATTTTATTGCTTGAGTATAAAAACTTTATAATAAATATTAAAGTTCTAAAAAGCTGTACATATATTTTATTGATAGCCAAATTAATATTTCCTAAGATGAAAGGACCACAAAATCCTTACTAAAAACAAATATATTTTATATAGGCCTACCAATAGTTGTTTACATTTTTATATTAGGAATACCCATAGTGATAGAATTCAAATAATCCCCTCTCCACTTTCGGGCACACCTACTAGCATCTTATTAGATGATATTGGTATCCTCTCTTTACATTCAGAGCTGCCTTACTGCAGTACACAAATTAATATATCCACACATTCAATAACTTGTAGGCCTAGCAGCGGCACCTTTACAGAAGATGTGATGAACATATGCTCTGGAGATGAGTCGAAGACATCATTGTATTCTCAATAGTAAATATTATATTTCATAATTCATTTTAGTGTTTTAATTTATTTAGTGAACAAGTTAAGATGGGATGGAAGAGGACGTGAGAAAAGTTAGGGTCTTTTCAGTTTTCACAACAAACTTTTATAAATTGAATGCTTCATTAGAAACATATAGTTTAGTTTTATATGCATGGTGATATCAACAGTTGTTCTTGAATATCTGCTATGAGCACAGCATCATTTGATGAGAAAAAGTTTTCACCAAATTCTAGGACATTCATGACAGAAATTTAACAACTGTCGATATCACCTTGTGAAGAAAATTAAACTCTATGTTTGTGCTGGAGTAATATTTGATTAAGTTTGCTATGAAAATTGCAACAAAAAAAAACTAAAAAAACTAGCTTTTCTGGCATCACCTTTGATCCCACCTAAGTACAGTTAATAGGAGTGCCGCATTCATAGAAGTAGGGCATAGAGTCTGAAACTAACTATGATATCTATCTATAGTTATTAATGGAGCTGGAAAGATGCAACTTGGAAGGAAGGTTCTATTTTGGTAACGGATAAATGCAAAGCATGTGATCGTGTGTGTGTGTGTGTATGTGTATATATATATATATATATAAAATTAAGCTATTACTTATTATTTTATTGTTTCTTAGTATTATAACTTTGTTTTATATATGTTTGAAACTACACATTTAAAGAGGTACCAACTATAATCTGGCATACTCGGAATCTGTCCCTGCCATGACATAACCATTTTATGAGGTTCATGGTAACACCCTTATAGAAAAAGAAAATTTAGATCAATTGTAAGTTGAAACAAAATTTTTATCTTACTATTTTAGACAATACTTTTGGGTAAGAGTAGAATTCACATTTACATGAGAAAACTAAGTCAAACATGAGTGAAAGAGACTCCAAATAGGAGAAAGAGATACACACCAACACACTGTTATTTTATGGCTGGCTACCTACTAAAAAAATCGTGCTGAAAGACGCGTCATTAGTATGGGCTAGTCTTCATTTGAAGTAACAATATGGCTGGGATGAAATATATATTATTATTTTTAATTCGCCCTTCCAGGCTATTTATTCTTATTTAACTACATTTCTTGGACAGGGATGAGAAAAGTATAATTTTGAGCAAATGCTACAACATTGGTGTGGATGGGGAGTGTGAAATAATATACTATATAATTTAAGCTACTAGCCCAGATATTAAGGAGGAATACGTAAATAATTAATTAATCTTGCTTTCAAGAGGTCAGGGATGGAGTTTAATGTATAGAAATCATTACTTATTATGAATTAATATCCATAACAAAAAACGTTTTAGAGGTCATTGTTAGAGCTCAAACTAGTGTTGAAACATGTCATTTTACCAAGTTGATTTAATTTTTCTCTTTTTTCAGAAATTTAAATAGTTTATTTAATCACTCATGGTATTAATATTGTGTGTGCTTATTGCGAGATAAAAAATTGCCAATTTATTCCTCATATTTCTCTAAGGAATCTAAATAAAAATAATTATGTTCTCGCAGCCAAACTCTGATTGCTATAAGACACTAATTAAAACTGTGTATTGCAAATTATATTGTGATCTTGTTTTGGCCTGGGTAAAATCAATTTAATGTAAAATACATATATTTTAAATGCAAACATTGGAACACTTTTACAGATTAATTGATTTGGTGTAGTGCAAAACTATACTGCTTTATTAAATTTATGATATTACATAATGTGAAAATGAGAATCTAAAAAATGAAAATCATAAAATTTATATTAATAGTCTTCCTGAAATATTTTCTTTGTATTATGTATGTATTTGATTTATTCAAAATAACTTTAGTAATAAAAACTAGATAGCAATTTAACTGTAAACATAATAGTGTAAAATAGCTGTATGTATTTTTAATGAAAAAAATAAATAATGCATAAGACATTAAATACAACCAAAATTAAGTCAAAAATTTATTTATTAAAAATTATTATATTTTATATTAATAAATTATTTCTAGTTTTTTTTCAGGAATACAACAATCGATAGATTTAAAATAAGCCCCCCTCGACATTCAGAGACACCATCCTGTAGCTTAACTGATGGTGACACTATTGAAAGTATTCTCCCTCCACACTTAGAGTCACCTCACCCCACATCTCTAGATAATACCATACATCCGACTACTGTTAATTCAGAAACAGAAGTTATAATGGATATTTTCCCGGAAGATGTGCCACAGACACCATTGTCTTCACAACGGTAAATATTACATAATACATTTTAGTGTTAACTTATTAAGTGAACAATAAATTAATTCCAAATTTTGAATTAAATCTTTACTAGGCTTCCCTGATTAAATATGATACATATTTAATAGGATTGTCACCTTTTAGAACTAAAATTAGAAGCTGAAATACAATATCTAGAATTATGAATGTTATAAAGTAAATGCTAATTAAATATCACAGGCTAAAATTAAAATTAGCACAGTCTTGGCAGTGGGAAGGTGATTAATTTAAATTAGGCCTGATATTCAATTAGTTGAAAAATTATACACGTACACGAGAATTGATTTCGTGCATGCTAAGCCAAAGGTCCGAGGTTAAATTTCCATGCCATTTATAGTTCTGGTTCCATTTCCACTCCTTGCATTAAATACCTCAAGCTACAACGGACATTTGTTTTTTTTTCTTTCCAGGGACACAAATATTTTAAAAACACCCTCTATCATAGAAGGGTGCAGAATAGTCGACTTACAGTACTTTTTGGAATGTATTCAAGCCATAAACCATAAAGGGTTCGAGTGCACATTTTCAAATATGAATATTACAGGCGAAACAAGGAATGGTTTCTGCAACAAATTACACTTGCAGTGCAAGATGTGTGGCGTTCTCGAGACACTCCATACTGCAAACCCCAGCTAACCGATGAATGTTGATACCGGTATGGTGGCTGGCATTATTAACACAGGCCCAGGTTTTTCTCAGATGGAAGAGTTGTCTGCAGTACTAGATATGCCTTGTATGGGCAATCCTATATACCAAGAAGTAGGTGAACATCTAGGAAGCATTGCTTTTAATGAAATGATAACTGCCGCGCGTGAGGAAGCAGCATTGGCTGTCAAAGCCAGAAATGTGGACAAAGAGGGTCGACCAATGATAAATGTTGTGGCAGATGGAGCATGGCGCAAAAGATCTTATAAAAGCAAATATGACGCTCTCTCGGGATTGGTAGGTTATATATAATACATAGTATTGAGACGTAGACCTTTCTGTGTTGAGCTAAATATATTATTTAATATAATATGGTAATCAATAAATAAACTTTTAAAACTCAATTTTGTCTTTGCTTTTCAGTTTAAAGTATTTTAATGGTCCTGTAGGTAAATATCGCTTACACTAAATTTTGTTTATTATACAAGGCATGCATTGTTGGCTTCAAAACAAAAAAGGTGATATACATGTGTGTTTGCAACTCCTATTGCTCTATTTGTGAAAGGGCATCATCCCAAGATAAACCTTCAAAAGAGCACATATGCTATAAAAATTGGACACAATTTGCCACTGCGATGGAAGCAGACATCATAGTTGATGGGTTCAAGCAAAGTGTACCAATGTATGGAATTGTGTACTCCAAACTTATAAGTAACTTAACATAGCACTTTAAACATTTAATGAAAGTCGTGACATCGAAAAGTTTTAATTCATAATCCAGTTATTTCATCGGGAACCCAACCAAAATTAATATTAATAAATGAGCTTACCTTACCAGTATGATAGCAAATTAATAGGTGGATTTTATTTATTTTTTTTATGAGAAGGGGACAGCAGTGTCATGAAACATTTAAGCATAGCAAAGCCATATGGCCCTGATTTTGAGATAAAAACCAATGAATGTGCAAATCACATTCTTCACAACTATGTAAATAGGGCAAAGGAAATTGGGAAAAGAGGAAAGAGCCAATTGGTCCAGTTTCTGGAATTATTAGGACATCCATTCAACAAAGAATGTGATATGCTGTAACTGAGGCAATAAAATATCGTCAGTACAACCTTTCCCTCATCATGAAAATGTCAAACAACTAAAGGAAGACATAAATAATGGGCCAAGTCATGTTTTTGGTGATAATTCTCAGTGTGGGGAGCGAGGATATTTTTGTGAGGGACCAAAAGTTGGTGAAACAAATTTAGTGTCAGAGCTGATAAAATATGACTTATGGGAAGATATAGTTAGTGCTCATAATTCCTTGTAATAATGTTGCATTGTCATTTAATATTGTAGATGCCAAGTTCATCGGCGACAAGCGCATTAACTATGCTTTGAGGGGCTCTTATCAAGTTCGCTGAACAGCAGCAGTTACTTACCACAACAAAGGTCCTACACTACACAGACTCCTGCACAAAAAGATGGCTATTGTCAGTCCTGGTGAAACCTCTCTTGAATGAACTTTGTTACTTTAAGAAAACCAGTATTCATTTTGTTTCATTGTATTTATTTTAGTGTTAGTGCTTTAAACAGTTTGGTGACACTTGAAGTACGACTTGGACTACATTCAATAATAGTACACGGTAATTTTCAGCACAGCTGTTTAAAGATCGGTCGTACAAAGATGAATGCTAGCGGATCACTGATCCGAGCAGGACTGACTGAACTGAGTTAACTGACTGCCTTGATAAAACTATCTTAAATCAATGTAACAGGGTTTAACTCGCGTCCCTCCCGCGCGGACGGCAGAGGAATACACTAAGTGACCTGCCCTCTACAGTAGCCCCATGGCTTCTTTGGTGCTGAGTGACAGCTTTGAAAAGTTACCAGACCAAATTATGTATCCCTACGCCGAACCATATGATCTACAAAAACATGTGTTTTGCAGCTGTCCCTTCTGACATTCAAAATGTAGGTGTATACCTAAATGTTGACTGTCAGAAGTCAGCTGTGAACTGTCATTCAGCACCAAAGAAGCCATGGAGCTACTGTACCGTCAAACACGGCGGGTTCACAGTTCAACCGCGCGGGTAATATGTAGAGTGTGACGTCACACTCTACACTGGAGTAAACACTAAACGGTTTGTCACACGGAAAGTTAAACGTCGAAATGCAAGGACCAAACGAAAATTGCAGTACCCTCCCCTCAGAAAACCCCAAAATAAGTCTTCAGGTTCAGATGAGCACAATGGGGTTCTAGACAAATCGGCTAAAGCTGACCTCAATGAAGAAGACTATAATCTGAAGAAATAGCAGTTTATTTGTAGTTTGCATATGACAGTAGAGGAAAGCCTTGATTTATGAAACGGTCGAATAAAGTCAGAATGAAGAATGGAGAAGACAGCGAAGGAAGAGTGTTACAGCTTCATGGTTTGATAAAATTTGCAAAATGAGACAGACCCCATCGAAGGCAAATCAAATAAAGACTATGTTACATGAAACATTCTTTGGAAATGACAGGACTTGACATAGTGCTGAACATGAACCTATGGCAATAGAAGCTTTGGAAGGAGTTCTTGGAGTAAAAGTAGAAAGGAAAGTGTTGGTAGTCTACAGAAATCTATCATTAATGCAGCATCTTCTGATGGATTTATAGGTGATGATACTATCGCCGAAATTAAGTGCTCTGCATTGGCGACAGATATTATACCAAATGAAGCCAGAAAATGCCAAAAAATCAAGTTTTTCACATTACAAGGAAATGATTTTTTTTTTAAGATAGTTACTATTACCAAGTGCAAGGACAATTACACATTACTGAAAGATGGTGGTTTTACTTTGTTGTCTGGACAAGAAAAGGCACTTTCTTCACGAAAATTTAAAGGGAAAAGTGAAATTGAGTCACAATTAATCAGATTTTATATGGAAGTGGAAATACTTGATTCCAGATATGATCGAGGATTGCCAATAAGGGACACCTTTTAGAGAAAACAAATATTTAAAATGATGACCAGCCATCAATAAGAAAACATCTTAATTGGATTGTGAATGGCTGAAGTTTTGTTTTACTCCTTGGTGGGATATAATAAGATAGATAAGAATATTTCCCTTCAGTTTGTTTTTCATCATATTGTGAACATTACTGACCATAATTTCCCTTCATTATGTAATAAACGTTAAATGAACATGAGAGCTCTTTATTTTGTTGATATACGCAATGGTGGATTTACATAAAATAGCGCTTATGGCAAGCACTGAAATTGCGCCTCTGTCCAAACACCTGACAACTGTCTTTTAAGCAACTTTACCACAATATCTGCTCAAAAATAATACAAACTCATTAATGTTTTATTTAACACATTATGGCAACATAAGAAAATTACCAATGCACCTTCCATAAATTTTTCATCAAACTTTGTATTTAATTTCTGATTTTCTTTTATTTCTTTTAACTCCTGGCTATTTTTATCGAACCTTTCATCTATTCTTTAACTTAACTTTTCACTCTTTTCACTACTTTCTTTCATTTGCTGCACTAACTGCATTATTACTGCATTGAGGTCATTTGCTGAGGTTTTTTGTTGAGCTATAACTTCTACCTTTGAAACATTCTCCACCCCCCTTAAGTTTTCTTCTTTATGAGCTATTGGTTCAACTACTTTCTTAATTTGTTGTTCACTTTGTTCCTGATCAGATAGTATCTATACAAAAATTTTCTTTTACCATTGGCTGGGAATATTGTGCTGGGGGAAGGCTATCCTCATTGCTGTTACTACTCTGTCTCTTCCATATTTAATGAAATTTTTGTTGATGACTTACATGAGATTCTCCCTGCACACCTCACCAGAAGTCTAGAAGCTTTAACCTTATTCTGAAGTTACCTAGTTTGCAACTCCTCCTCCTGAAGTCACCTGGTTTGGAACTTCTTCTTCTTAAGGTGCGGCAGAAGGGTGTACAAGTAATTTTATAGTTTTTATAGCATTACATTTTTTGACCAAAATAAATCAAATATTTCTCCAGTAGCAATGTAGAGTTTAGTTTTCTGCACATGCTAATATCAACAGATCTTGAATATCTGTAAAGGGTGTCCTGGAATGTCAAAATATTTTAAATAAAGAGAAAATGTTATGACAACATTCCAGGACACACTTGACAGATATTCAAGATATGTTGATATTAGTATGTGTAGTAAACTAAACTATATGTTGCTACTGGAGAAATATTTGATTAATTTTTGCCAACAAATTTATATTCTATAAAAACTGAAAAATACTTGCACTCCCTTCGGCCGAACCTTAAGAAGAAGAAGGTCTAAGCCAGGTGACTTGACTTAAGTCACCTGGCTTAGAACTTCTTAAGTCATCTGGTTGCAGAAGAAGCAGGAGGCAAAATGTACATTTAGCGGTATTATATGAAGGACACACTGCTAGCTGTGCAGGGAAGCAAAAACAGCTTGCCAAGAGGAATAGAGATGAATATTAATGGAAGTTGGATGGTTATGTGATATTATTGGGTTGATTTTTTTCATCTCTAATGTCACTGATCTTATTTTTTATTTGACATTAAAATTAAGGTTGTTTAAGGTATAATTTTATAAGAAAAACACATATTATTTAATTGCCCTTTATGGGTTGATTTGACAGATGTCTGAAGTAAAAAACTACTAATACTGTAAATTTAATTTAGTTAATTCATATTTTTTTTCATAGATTATGTTAAAAGGGAATTGGTTTAATTTTATAAAAAAAGATTACACTCAAATGAGATATAGTTGAATAGATTCCTGATCTTGTAGAAATTGTTTATATATCAAATGTGTTTACAAGGGGTTATTAGCACTTGGGATTTCACAAGTGAACTCAAGATAACTTGTATGCTGTTGCTAGGACACCATTAAGATTCAATCTCGAGTGTCTCAGGAGATGATTGCTGTTTTGAAGTAGAGTATCTTGAGCACAGTATAGGTAAGTCAGTGTCTTGACAAAATCATGCATTCCTGTCAATTAAATTTTCTATACTTAATAATTCTCTTTATTTTTACCCTGCTTTTTCTACTGGTACAGGCTATCCGCGTATTTACACTAATGAGGTGGAAAGAAGTAAGCTTTTAGAGAAAATGTATCCACATTTGTGTGGAGGAGGGTAAAAATAGTGAATGAGGAGATTGCTTTTAGAGGGAGTATTTTCACATTATCATGTAGAGGATGAAAATACCACTGTGATCATTTATGTTGAAAACAACCTTTAGAACACCCTATTTGAGATTGGAGCTTAGACCTCACTGTTGATGGTGGGCGAACTGGTGTAACACCGGTGTATCAGCTTAAACTGCTCAGGCACTGCTACACAAATTACTGTACTTGCACAAATCTGTCATGTAAGGACTAAGCAATGGACCAAACAATAAATAAATACATAGTCTTAGTAAAACCATATTCACAGTTTATTTAAATGCTTAGAATGAAAACAGTTTAATATTGATAATCTTTCAACACTTTTATAATGAAAAATATATGTATTTATTAGCTAAGTCAATTTCCTAGATAGTATGAAAAGGGGTAAAAGTGTGACATTGCTACTTTTGTTAATATATTTTTTCAGCCTTAATTTTGGCTCTTAATTGATGTGACAGAACATAAAGCTTAAATAATAATTTAATCTAAAATCAATATTGCAGTAGTATTTTAGTTGTACATACAAATTAGCTACTCACAAGTTGTTTCGGTAATCATGGTTAGCTAACATGAAAACAGACATTCAACCAGGTGATCATGGTTGGCAACATGTAAATAGTAATTTCAGTGATTGTGAATGACTAACATAAAAACCAATCGATTGTGGTTAGTCAAATGTAAACAGTTATATTGGTGATCATGATTAGGTATCTTATAAATACACAACTATCTTGGTGATTGTGGTTGGCTAACATGTAAGTAGAAAGTCTTCTCGGTGTTCTTAGAAAGCCATGCCCTTACACCTCAAAAATATTGGCATCATGGAATGAGCTGATTTTCTCACTACAATGTTCATAATAATTATATGGGCTCCTCCCCTGCTGACACCTATAACATAAATATTATCTCATAAGCCCACCGCGTCAAACAATTGTCTCTAGTTTAGAACACAACCCTACATCTATATATGGCTGCCACTCAATTTGAGGTATCTACAATATCACTAATGAAACAATTGATCATTTATTTACAAGACCTTTGTGGCTTACAAGTACTATGCAAGGGAAATGAGGTTATTTCATTATGATATGCATTGTTTTGTACTTTATTGTAGCTGGTATTGCATATGAAATAAAAATGTCTTATATATACATTTATATGTGTTATTTTTAATTTATAAACTCAAAATGACTATCAATAACTAACAACATTTGCATTTACAAAATTACCCCGACACTATTTACGCCCTAGTAAATTGCAAACTAAGCTTAACATTTTTGTGTATTGATAAGTAAAAAAAAAGTACAGACAGTACTAAAAATATATTTTTACAAATTACAAAACTTAGCATTGAAAAATGTATGGCCTTAAGTCTATCACTAACAATTATATGATTTTTTTTAAAGGTTATTTTTGTGTCTGGATAGAACTTAAGAAGCCAATGGCATGTAAAATTACAAAGTATCCAATAAAAAGAAGGCCTACCAGAAGTTAACAAAAGTTATTAAATGCAGCTGGAAAATGTTGATGAGGATAGCCTCTAAGATTAGGTAGACATAATTATACCTATGACTTGTCCTAGTTCTATAATTTTTGATTAACATAAACACTTTGAAATTTTAACAGGACTTATCAACACAAGGCCCAATACTATACTAAATAGCTCAGAACAGACACAATGAATTAAATATCAATTTTGGATATCTCTAGGCATGATTAAATACTTGGACATTAACCATAGAAACCATAGAGGATATTTAAATAGAAAATCATTGTGTTAATGAAAATGTTTATAATATTTATCATTGATATTGCTTAAAGTAGGTTACTACTTATTTCATTTAACTTTAGCAAAAATCCTGAAAAACGAACACTAAAGCAGAATAGCGAGACTCATAGTAAATATGATTTTGAGATATTGAGGTTTTAAACCATTTTGGATCATCAAGCTATCAGTATCATAAGATAACTTTACCTGGAAAAAGCTGGTAGCATAAAATCTCAGGGTGAGTAGAAGTTTCATCATTGTTGGTACAGGCAGCACATGATTGTCTTGTTTCTACAAGTGCTATATTAAGGAATCAAAACATCCCAAGCTATCTCCTTTGTAAACCTGTAACTTCTTCTTAACTCATACTTGAATTATACTTCAAAGAAATCCACAACATTTCTTAAATGCCATTCTGATAATTGTTCCCTTTCATGTTCATTATTTTGACCATAAAACTCAAAAACTTCTTCGAAAGAGTTAGAGAAATTTTCTAAATTTTCCGCCATTTTGAAGCAAAAATGTGTATGGAGGTTGGCGGGATGAGTTTGATTGGTCATTCAGTATAAAATGAATGACCATAGGATTTTGGAGATTAGCATCCTTCCGGAAGCACTTTACAAATAGCGTTTATTAATTATTAGTGGATGCGTAGTCAGCTACGTACTAAATTATTCATTAGCTATATAAGTGTTGTTGGAAAAAAAATGCAAAAATGAAACACACATCAAAATAAATTTGGATGACTTAATTTGTAGCTATAAACATATTGATTTACACGTAAGGCCAAAGTTTAAATCCATGGCCATTGGTAATTTTATTAATATAATAATGAATTAGAAATATTATGAAATGATAGTAGTCTTTTTCTAGCAAGAAATATATTTCTGTTTTTGGTTTTAATATTTCGCCTATTACTATATAAAATTTAGATGTCTAAAAAGCCATTGTGATTGATATATTCTAAAAAATGTTACAGATGCTTCTCATTAGAAATTATACAAAGACTATCATTTAATAAAATTTCTAATTAGTTTAACATATATACATATATATTATCAAACAAGAAAATATAATTTTAATCAATAACCTCGGCTCTTGTTGGTCAATGAATTAGACCTCATTGGGTATATCGGTACTCCCTCCTACCACCCCAGCTACATACTGGCCACAGGGGCGGGAAAAGTTGGCCACTCCATATGCAATGACCAGAATTACTGAGGAAGTCAGAAACTCAGCCTTTGAGATTACCAAGGTTTCTTAAGGCTTTACCCTAAGTTGCCCAGCTGGGACTTCGTGAAGGTGTCCTGACCAGCTATCAATGCCGAAGCCAGATTTGCACTAACAATAGCATAGAATGTGTCACGTTCCTCCGTCCCCAAATAGATGACTTTCCAACGGTTTAAATACCCGTCCAGAAGAACAGCTGGTGCCCAAGGGATGCCAACATGGAGGCACCCTGCACAGATTTGATTGGCATGAGTCACTCCGGATCATGCAGAGTGATTGTCCAACAACATCCACCAATTGGGTGGACCCTTGAGGGTCAAATGCAAATACCACGAGGATTAGCACATCCAATTCCTATGAGCCACCCAACATCTGCCTCTATAATTTGCATGATTATAAAGTAATTCAATATAAATAATCTTAGTTTTTAAATTTAATTTCAAACTCATACTTGGACTCCACGGTACATTTTAAACAAACATGTATCTTATTCCTTAAATTATTACTACTGGTATTAATTACAAGGCGTGGTTGGAGAGTAAACAGTGTTGCCAAATATGGTTGTAGAGGGCTTAGATTATTACTGTGCACATGGGTGTTGAGCTCCCTCATTCATTAACTTACCCAGACACTATTACAAGAGAAGCAGTGATTGTTTAAGTTTTGAGTGTTTAAAATGTTAAAGACAATTGAAGGACCTGCTGACTGTGAAATACAGTCTGTTATCTGTTTTTTGAATGCAAGAAATGTTAAACCAGCCAAAATCCATAGGCAGATTAGTAAATTTTACAGTGAAAATGCAATGAGTGATGGAATGGTGTGAAAATGAGTTGGACAATTTAACGAAGGATGTGAAAACTTGCATGAGGCACATAGTGGGCAGCCATCTTTTATCAAAGATGATTTGGTGAAGAAAATCAACGAAAAAATTTGTGAGAACAGGCGGTTTAAGCTTTCATAACTTTCTTGTGAGTTTCCACAAATTTCAAGAACTGTTCTGTATGAAATTGTGACAGATCATTTAAAATATCAAGAGTTATGCTTAGGATGGTTGCCAAAAATGTTCTCCGGGGTGCACAAAAACAAGCGACTAGGTAGAGCTTTGACTTTTCTCACGTGGTACAATGACGAAGGTGATGATTTTCTAAGCCACATTGTCACTGGTGATGAGATATGGGCATCTCACGTTACACCGGAATCAAAACAGCAGTCCTCTGAGTGGAAGCACACCCCATTTCCAAAAAATCAGAAATTCAAGCAAACAATTTCAATCCGGAAGATCATGTGCATCTTTTTTGGGAAATAAAAGAAGTTTTGCTTGCTGATTTCGTGCCATGGGGCACAACAATAAATGCTGCATTATAATAAGAGACCTTGAAGAAACTTCATTGTGCGATACAAAAGGTGAGGCACTCTCCAAGTCACAGAGTAGTGTTGCTTCATGATAATGCTCAGCCACACACTGTTGGTCAAACCCAAGAGCTTGTCACACCATTTAGCTAGGAACAATTGAATCATCCCCCTTATAGCCCAAACTTAGCACCAAGTAAATTTCCCCTGTTCCTGCATTTGAAGCTGTTTCTTGCCAGTCAGTATTATAACGACAATGGCGTCAAAAGAGCTGTGCAGCAATGGCTCTCTTCACAGGTGGCTTCATTTTATGAAGAGGGTGTTCAGAAATTGGTGCCATGTCACGACAAATACTTTAATATTGGTGGCAACTATGTGGAAAAGTAGTTTAAGAAATAGCATTTATTGCAACAATAAAATTGTTTAAAAGTAAACTGTCTCTATTTTTTTTAATAACCAAATGTTATTTACTTTCTGAAGTACCTTAATATTACCATTATTTTAAATCTTTTTTCATATAAAATGTATGGAAAATTTAATTCTAAGCAACTCTTTTATATTATTTTTTTTTTCGTTTAACTTCCCTGATAAGATTTATTTTGTACTATGAGTATGATAGTAGTGGTTCTGATAACATTTGATTCAGAAATCAATATTTGTTGTCTGATTTTAATCAATTTTTAAATTGTTATAAGCAATAGGTACAAGGTAGTAAGATATGGTGCTAAAAAAAATTCTCTTTGGCTGAAAATGTTTTAAAATGCATTAGAAAAGAATTTTCAACCAGACAATGAAGATTCAACCTGACTGAGAAACTCTTTCATTGATTCCCTACAAATTGAGCACTTACTTATTAAGTAATATAAGTTGTTTTGTAATGTTAGCAAGTAAATTTTAATACAATAATCTTCTGCTACAACTATCAAGATTTTGAATCAGTTTATTGAAGAGTATCCAGAAATTGAAGGGTGAATTGTTAAAAAGGTCTTACTGTTTGCAACTACTTAGTTGTGTGAGTCAGGATTTTCTCAATACTGTGCAACCAAAGCAAAATACATAAATAAATAGTATGCTAATGATGATATGATCCAGCAACTTTCACCCATAGCTCTTGATTTCAAATTTTTATGTTTGTCAAAAGAGCCTCCTAATTGATTTGACTCTACAATAAGTAAATATTATAAATTTTAACTAATTATACAAATGTAAACTAACAAAATACAATTAGAATGTTTTATATATTTGACTTAGAAAAAAGATTTGATTTTATAAACTAAATTTGAAAACTGGTATGGTATGCCCAAGAATAGGAAATCAGGAATTTGTTACATAAATGTTTTTTTCCCTCTAATTTGTTTGTAAATGAATGTTGTATTAGAGCAAGTGGTTTATTTAGTTTGAAAAACTAGTTATTAATATTGGTAGACATGTGTGTTTAGTCATTTTACATGCTGGTAGTTAATGACATCGCAGTAAATAATATTTAATTCAGATATCTATCAAGATGGAGTGTGACCCTGGAATAATGTTGGTAATAAACTCCAGTGTGTTATCAAATACAAACACTTGTGTTTTTATTCACTTTACAATTTACTATACACCAGATGATAGATGGTTGTTTAAGAAGATTACAAAATGAAAGTGTGTGTGTGTGTGTCTCTCTCGATTTCTCTCTCAAAATAGTTAGGCTTGGTTATGAGTGGATAGCACTATTAAGAATAATAAAAACCAATAGGATTGGTTGTGATGGATGGCTAACACAATTCAAACCGATACTTAGGTTTGTTTTTTATGACAGGAGGATAACACTCTTCTAAGGAATATACAATCTTTTAATTATAAAATAATAATTGTAACATAGTTTTGTATTTAAAAAAATATAATTTCAGTTTAACTTAGTTTGAGTACAAAGAAATACACTTTATATCAAGTCATTTGTATCAGACACAACACTTACATTACCATTATTTAACCACAACACCATTTCCTTGACTTGCAAAAATTAATGGAATATCTTTATTGATAAGTGAAAAATTTATGACAGTATAAATTATAAAACATAATTTTCATTTACAATAATTTACATATTAAATAAAATTTACAGAATGGCACAAATTTAATTTTTTGTTTAATAAACTAATGCAGTTTGTTTAGATCATAATAATTGTTGGTAGTTGCAGTTTATGTTTAGACATAATTGTGAACATCCTAATTTAAGATACAATGAAACCCCCCTTAACAAACCCCTATAAATATCTTAGTCTTCTTTAGAACGGCAGTTTGAATTACTGCGTCAAAACAAAATAAGCTCTTTTAGTGAAACAACTTCCCAATAACAAACACAAACATTGCTGTAGATGAATATTTATTCAAACAAATTTCTAAATAGGAGATAAAAATTGCAAATACTGGTCCATATATTTTATATTACAATTGCTAGAAAAACAATTGCCTTGCATACAGCGTAAGCAGTCCCACCTTCCCTCAGCTGGTGAAACAATTTGATTGCTATAACAGCCTATGTTGACATAGGGAGATGCAAAATAAAATGAAAAGAAATATAAAGTAGAAATTCATCTTGAAAATAAAACTCTAAATGACAAAAAAAGTTAAACTTGTTTGAAGCATACCATTAAAATCGTGTTTAATGCTTTTAGCTCAATGATGAAACATATTTAGTTTATTTTGCAGTAGATAAAAATTTATTTTCTAATCATAAAACACCCTTACTGTTTGGAGGTGAGGAGAGTAAGTTCTTTGTTTTAAACATTGCTGTATATTTAATATATTGTATAGCACTATTAATATAGTTTTGGACTGCATTTTCTTTCATTAATCACATGGGTTGATTTATTTTAATAAATACAGTAAGCAAATAATTGTATTTCTGTAATGATGTGAGTGCAAACTACACACTATAAAATATACAGTATTTATTAATTCATGAGTTATGATTATACTATATACAATAATATACAGTGCAGTAATTAGATGTTGATAATATGTGTGCACAGTATACAAATTCATAAATAATAAACTATGTATAAACAACATATTTTTTAAAATATTTTTCCAAATAAAACATTTTTAAATCCCAGGTGTTCGCTACATAGAGGATTTCACGGTAATATAATTTTAGAATGTTCAACTACCTAAGAATATAGAAAGAAAAAGTTTTATGATTTAACTAAGTACATGTGGTGGGTGGTGTTCTATGCTATGACTCAAAGCAAATTTTAAAGTTTTCTTTATAACACAATTCAACTCAACTCAACAAATCAATTCAACAAGAAGTGAGCTAAAAAAAGGTGCACATTAACATTCTAAGCCAAAAATAAGTAGTGAAAAAAATCAGTGAACGTAGAAAAAATTTCACTTTAAAATCAGATTATGATATAATGATTGAAAACAGATGTGTTGAGTATAGAATGTCTTCAATTAAAAGGGCTTAACTCATCAGTCTTTTGGAGAAGTGCCATATTGAAATCACATATGCATAAAACCTATAATGAGTTAATAAAAAACAATAGTACACATAATATTTTAAACTGTATTATGCTTTGGTGATGCCACCATCACAATCCTGGTTGACAATTTAAATAATTCAAGAAGTGCTGACTCATGATGCTACTATGGACACAGCAGTGTAAAGAGTAAAACAATGTATTGAAATAGTGTTATCAATGTTCTTCTGTTTATGGTGGGATTAAATAATATTTTAACACACTCCCTTGAAACCATGCTGTCAATTTCCAGACTTCCAACCTACACACATTCATTACTCAACCCCAGTATTTAAACTTATTTTCAAAGGGTTTTTTTTTAATGAAAGAGATATAAAAAAAAGTATGTGGAAAAAAAGTCTACTGATTAAAACAAACCGGTTTTCATTCCATTCTAATCACATTTTCACTAACTTAACACTGCTCTTAGAGATTATATTAAAAGACTGTTAAAAATTAAATTATAAATCCCCTCAAAATGAGATCATCGTTTGTATTGGTAGTAATTCTGATTTAATAATTTTTCAATACCAGATCAGATCAAATAATATCATTATCAGATAATATACACACACATTTGGGTATGAAGAAAAGATCATTTCAAATATTATTCTTACCAGTATGTTGAGTTTCTTTAGAGGTAAACTTAATTAATGAGATGTTAATTAAAATCACTACCAAAAATTCATTTAATGAAGTTTCATTGGTTTAGTAACTTTTATGACCTAAATACCTCTTAAAAATAAACTAAGTGAAGCAGAAAAAGTATGTTCCTTTAGGTAAAAGAAAAAACTAGACTTTAGTTTCTAAAGTAAAAAAAATGTGCGATCATCTTTTTCTATAGCTTCTACCACTGAATATATCACTTAAAGTTATTCAACAATCATAATTTTACTGCAAAATTTTAACAAATGTATAATTATAAATTATAAATAATTATTCAATGATTTTAAATTGTTACAGCTCACGATTTATATGGGGTCAAACTTTTTTTTGCATGCTTTTGTTAAGGTAAAGTAATTTATGTATGACCCGCTATAGTGACCTCATGATCTAAGGCGCTGCTCCCGCAATAAACTAGATGCCGAAGATGGGAAAATCGTGGTTTGATCCTGGTCAGGTGTAGTGGTTTTTCCTAAATGGTTTCCCACTCCCACTCTCTCTTTTTCTCTCTCTGTCTCTCTCTCTCCCCCCCACAGAAATGCAATACACTTCATCTAAATTTAACCTTCCTCGTCCTTAACCAACAAGCATTAAACCTGAATGGGTAGCAAGACACAATGCTAAAAAAAAGAAAAAAAAAATATGTATGGAGCTGAAGTTTAGTCTAGCCAGCCAGACATTTATATGAGGTTTACACAATAATAATTAAATTATAAATATTTAATTATGTATATATCATATGAATGTCTAATCATAATATAAATAATAATACAATTATAAATATTTCAATAAAATATTGATATTCTTTATATAGATTAATTTTTATAATTAATATTTATATAAATAGTATTAGTAATAATAATGTTAATATTATGAATATTTAATTGTGTACACCTCATATGAATGTCTACTTTACATCCATTAAGTACTGTTTCCAGCCTATTGGCTGGGTGTTTTTATTTATTCAAGCCATATATTTTTCCACTTCCGGCTGGCTAGGCCTGACGTAGCTTCATCATATGAATGTCTAGTTATACTAAATTTCAGCCCCATCCATTAAATACTTTAACTTAACAATGGGAGGTAAAAAGTATAAAAGAGCAAGTTTGAATCCTTAAAACTTGTGAATTGTAATGATTTGAAACCATTGAATCTGTCATTATTTATAGCTTATAGCTATACACTTGTTAAAATTGTTCAATAAAATTTTTGTGGTCAAATGACCTTAAAGGTGAACAACAAAATTGAATCTTACAATTTGTCTTTTTTAAACCTTTAACAAATTAGATAAGACAACACAATAATATATAACAATAAAAGGGATTTAACATAAAAAATGTCAACTACATTTAGGTTTAAAACATAAAGACAGCTGTGAATTTTTCCACATATATAAGAATGTTTAAATCATTAATTCACGTTCTTCAACCTCCCTTTGCTAACAGTCAAGTTAACTATGACTTCACTCTATCAGTGTTGTTACACAACAACTTAGTTTTAGGGATGAGGAAGGTTATATTTAAAGGAAGTGTATCTGCATTTGGGTGGAGGGAAAACAGAATACTATTTTGAAAAAACCACTCTCAGTAAACACGGCCGAGATTCGAATCTCAATCTACCACGTTATGGGCAGTCTAATCTATTACAAGAGTGATGCTTTAGACCATACGGCCACCTAAGCCGGTGCTCTATCAGTGTTAGTACAATCAATGAAAATCAATGAACACACTCAATCTTAAAGAGTATAATTTAGACTAGTACGGATAAAAATTTATTTCACCTTTGTGACATATGTTCTTAAAATTAATGAGTTTCATATTATGGTTCTAAAATATCTTAAGTATCACTTACTTTCTAGTTGTTTTGAAAATATTTTAATCCAAACAGTAAGCATAGCGGGAAAATTTAAGTACTCTATATTTAAAGAAAACAAGGACAAAAGACTGGGAAAACATTTAGAAAAAATCACCCTAATTATACCCCACTGGAGTTGAAACTCTGATCTCCCTGTCACTGGCAATCCAGTCTTATGCAAGAATGGAAGTTTAGATCAGGCAACCATGGATGCAGGTTATATTATTATTATTATTATTATTATTATTATTATTATTATTATTAACAAAACTTTGGATGTTCAAACAATGCTATGGATATTTTAGCATCACATCTAACTACCCATTCAGGTTGTAGACCCTAAAGAAAATTAGTTAAATACTTTGCATGGGTTGCCACCACCCAAACTTGGTAGAGAATGAATGGGTGATTTTTAATTTTTTTTAATTTGTTAAATTTGTTTTTAATATGGTCTTGCCTATATTAGGAAATTGTATTAGTTTTAGGTATATGGGGTGGATGATGTTCACCTAATAATTATTTTTAGCTTTTCCTGTTTCACAAAGTGCAGTCAAACATCGTGTCTGTATATGTAATTTATTGTGTACATGCCCATTATAACTTTTTAGTTATATGACAGATTTTGTAAATACTAATAAACACTTAGGCAACAAAAGAAATATTTCTAGTTTTTATTTGTAATCCTCCTTAGGGCCACCGTTTTTGGACCAGGAATGTTTGAATTAAAAAATTGACAATTTTAGGCACACCTGGCTCTCAAAAAGTAACATTATGTGTTTAGCCACATAAATCAAAGTTGGCATGTCCCTACTTGGTGTGTGAGACAGTAAAAAAAAAAATTGCCAAAATATAATTTTAAAAAAATCTAATGAATTACAACAAAACTAAGTTCATACAAACCCCTTTAAAATAGATTTATTTTACTCCTTTAGTTAGTAATCTTAGTCAAGAATGATCAGACTTTCCAAATAAGACTTATAAATAGCTCAAATTGAAGCTAGTGTCTATCCACATGGTTTGGCAAACACATAATCAATGAGTTAGATCTTTGTAGTTTCTATGTGGCATTAAAGGAAAAATATCCATTCTGATTCAGCTATTTTTAGAGGTAATGTCAACCATTTGGATGTTGAGCAGTAATGTGTGTTGAACTGCAAAGGTATTAATTTTAATACCATTTGTAGTGCAAGCATATTGATTAAATGGATTGTTTGGTTTAGTTTTCAATTTGTGAAGCACCATCAACTAAATAAAATGTCGGTTAAGTTGTAATGAAGGCCCGCCCATGTCTGAAGGATGTGTTGGCTTCAGTATGACGTCCTTTTTCCCCACCCCACTTTATAACACACATGCATGTGATATATTTATTTATAGTAGGATTACCTGGCTTAATTCTACTATGATGTAGCTTTTAAAATAGCATCAATATGTAATCGATAAGGGTAAGCCTGCTACTCTTAAAGGTAAATAGTGTATATGGGTCAAAATAACAAAATGGGACAGTTTCAGTCCCCATGGGTGAAAATGATAATAAATAGTTTATTTTAGTAAAATGGTGTTTCTTTTTCCAAGCCCTTCCTTCTTTCCTTCCTCACATAATTAATAATTTTATTACATAATAAAAAATTACTTTTTCCGAGCATTATGACAATTTGGTCACTGTACTCACGTTGAAACCCATATGATATCATGGAAATCAAACAAATAAAACATAGAAAGATCAAAAAAAATTAGAATGCATCGTCAATAATGCACATTGAACAATAAATGACAGTTTAAAAAAGGAAAACAATGTTAGTGGTTTTAATTAATAGCACTCATCCTTGACATACATCACAGACGGCAAAAATGTAAAACGGATACCATACCCTTAGCTCATGCTTTCACTGTAGTCTGCATGTTTGTTGTGGTTAGTGCTCAGTCAATCCACAAAGATGATTTCTCAATTTCTCCAGAAAATAAAATCAATTCTGTTAAGAAATGTATTGTACCTTAATTATATGGCAAACCGGTCACGTTAGTTGCTTGGGAATAAATTATAATTTGATGAAAAATAAATGTGATTTGGTACACACGTTTCAATCTGAAAACTAACCCCGAAGAGAAACGAGAGCTTAGTGCTTTGTTTTGCTACTAGTCCATATAATGAATAATAAAACAATCTGGTCAAATTACCCCGCACTTGGTTTCTTTTAAAACTAATAATTCCTAATAAGCTTTAATAAAACTATTTATAGAAAAATTTCAATTTTTAGTGGGGTTCAGTTGTACAATTGTATTAATTTAACATGAGACATAAATGCGTAATGTGATATAGTAATATAAATGCACAATATTTGATTAATATTTGTAGAGATTGGTAATAATAATTACAAGTTATGACAAATTATAATAAATAAATATTGAAATTATAACAAACATCTAAAAAAATCAATACATTTTAAAAATTGTAGATTTTGAGTCAATTACATTTAAAACAATGATTTTACAAAACAAATGATGATATTGTCATGCATAAATTTCATATGTCTGTATTATATTGAGAGAAAACAGAACAAATTATAAGATTTGAGGAAATATAAAGAAAATATAAAAATTGAATTTGTTCCTTATCTGGATACCGCTGCAAATGCTGCAACGATTTATAAACAACAACATGTTTCGATGCTATGACAGTATCATCCTCAGGTCTGACAAAAAAGAAAAAGAAAACACACCACATATGCATTTATGTCGTTCATGTTAAATTAATACAAATGTACAACTGAACCCACCTCTGACAAGACATCTTGTGAATGTGAGGAATGCCAGGTCTCCACCGTGGTTCGGATTCCACGTTAAACTGTAGGTCCTCCATTTCATCTCACAATCACCCTACCATTTACACATTAGCGTAAGTGCGTATAACCCGAACGGGTAGTAAGACGCGATGCTAAATAATAATAATAATAATACAACTGAACCACAATAAAAATTGGATTTTTTGTATAAATAATCTTAAAAGTTCCTTATTAGCAATTCAAATGTTTTTCAAAAATTTTAGTAAAACTACTGAGAATGTTCATAAATACTAAAGAAAGATGTATAATTTTGCATATGGTAGGCCTATAGAATTTTAGCAGGCAAATTAAAACATTAGAGAAAAATTAAAAATGGTTTTAATATAATATTATTATTATTATTATTATTAGCACCGCGTCTTACTACCCGTTCGGGTTATACACACTTACGCTAATGTGCAATGGTAGGGTGTTTAATATAATAGAAATAGCATTTGATAAGAATGGTTTTTTAATGGATATTTTAAAAAAAACATTGTTAACAATATCTGATTTTACTTTCAATATATCAAAGAGAGATCGTAGTGGGTCCCAAAAAAAAAAAATTAAGTCTTTTCAAATGCAACTTTTGCCGGATGGATTTTAAATTCTGTGTTAACAAACACAGGTTTACTTTCTCCCAAATATTTTGGAGAATGATTACATATGATATCCTTGTGTCTTTGTTAACCCTTTTAGTGCCATGCCTATTTCAGAATTTGCATGCAAAGAGTGCCAAAGGCCTGTTAGGTTTTGTGTGCAAAGAATGCCACAGCTATTTCCTCATTTTTGTAAGCGTTAGCAAGAAAATACACCAAATCTTTATTTATGAAGTGATTATTTTGATTTTTCTATCATTCTAATCTGAATGTACTGTTCTTTAATAATAATAAATTAATTCAATTTAACTAAAATTATTTAATTTCCAATATTTTTTTTAAACTAATACTAATTAAAATATTTAAAAAACTATTTAATATACATTTCAATATTATTTTGTTGTAGTGCATTTAGTTTTATACAAAAAAATAAAGTTTTTAATATATATGATTATAAATAGGAATTACAGGAATTTTTATTTGATATTATACATTAGATATTTTTGGACCATTATTGCTTACTTTACAGCAAGATTTATTATATTGCTTACCTCTTGAATTGATATTTAGGCTTACACATAATAAATGCGTTTTTTAAAAAACCTTGTATAATGAATAATGTAATAATGTTTAGAAATATATTATAGATTTATAAAGTCATTACGCATATTTACTTACATAGGTAAGGAAATCTTTTCATTCACATGACATAACATGAAAATTTAAATAGTATATTTTTCTAAACTCAGAACAATGTAACTCGTACATTTGAAAACTATTTACATCAGTATGAATGTGAGTCACACTAACATTTTCCATGCAGATCGTATGTAAACCGGTGTTTCACTTAACACATTGAGTATGTGACCGTCCACCATTGTAAATGTACTAAACTCCCAGTTCCAATAACAAATGTTTACGGTTGATTTTTGTTGCCAACCTTATATAAAATAAGAGGGAAATGTTCTCTTTCCAGTAATATATGACACTGCTACACTATCTACCAGATAAAATGAGAAATAGCTCATATCTGGAGCACCAACCTCATCGGCTCTGGCACTTTCAACAGTAGTAAGCAGAACGAATTAGATCGGATCGTGGCACTTTTAGCGATAGTAGGCGGAGCCGATTAAATCAGCTTGTGGCACTAAAAGAGTTAAATACCTAGCTGTGTCTTATTCTCAGCTATCTCTTAAGGGTTTCCTGCAGATGTGTTTTCTTTTTTTGTTTCAGATCCAGTAATTCGCATCAGAAGAGTATGGCTCACTCAACACAATTATCAGACAAAGAAAAGTATGCGTGACAAAAAACCTTAGCTAGAGAGAGGCAAAGGCGAAGATGTGCTAAGTTAACTGAATAACAGCTTGAAAAAAAAAAAGTAAAGCTAATGGAGTTAGGAAATAAATCATTGAAGAAGTACAGGGTGCAGACACATTTCTCAAAACTGGTGCCCAACAAAAGTAACAAGATTTTGTTTGAGAACCCGAACTCTTTTGAGTACACATGAAAACAAAGTATTATCCATACGTTATCAAGGAAGCTAGTTAATTTTTTTTCTGGATAACTCAGTTAGTGAATGTCCAAAAAAAAAGGTTACATAAGAAAAGGTAAGATTAAAAACCAGAGGCGAGTTATTTTGGACACACTTCAAAATTTTTGCAAAAGATTCCTTCAAGAGAACAATTCTCGAATCTCCATCACTAATTTTTCCTGAGCAAAAGCATTTTGGGTTTGTTTCCCAAAAAAAGAAGGCAAAGAGAGAAACTTGTGCCTGTATAAAGCACTCAAAAATGGACCTGATGGTTACATCTCTTAAAAACGTGAAAGTGATCAAAGAAAGTAATGCCAATGAAGTTGCAGCCTTCGTTGTTTGTTCTGTCAAAAGTGAACTGTGTATGTTGGGTAAATGTGAAAGGTGCCACCATAGAGAGGTAAACTTTTTATACAGTGAAGACTATAAAGTTAAATATTTTCAGTGGAAGAACATTAAAGAAGTCAAACTAATTGAAAATAAAGAAAAGACTGCACATAAAACTGTGGAAGTTAAAGAAGTAAAACAAGTAGCTGAAATTATAGAGGAATTTAAAATTTAATTTTAAGGTTTTCAAAATACACTTGTTCCACAGCAATTATCAAGCAGCAAAACCCAAAAAGAAAAATGAAGATTTGAAAGAAGTGTTCATTATGGCACTTCAAAATGCCAGTTATATCGGCACGCTGGTGTGCGGTATGCACTTGTTAATGGAGAAATATAATCCATGTGCTTTTGCACAGTCTCTTGAAAACTTAGTTCAGAGTTTCCCAAAAGGTGTTCTGAGTTCTGTCCAAGAATTAACGAAAACGTTCGTAAAAAAACAGTCGTAACATAACCGCGACGCTGTAGGTATATATAGTATCAAACAGCACGGGTGGAGCAGGGTGGCGGGGGCGCCGCGCCTATCAAGACAGCGCGTGCGCGGATGTTGCGGCCCCTCACCAGTCGAGTCAATTACCGCGACAAGACAACACGTGTTTACGACGTAAACTTTACTTATGTATTTGGTGTAAAGAAAATAGATTGCAGTGATAGGTATTCCTATTGTTTTAATCTGGAATTGTTGGTGTCCACAGGTAGGTTTTTGATTATTCGTAGAAGAGCTGTAACGAACCGACCTCTTTACTTCTGTGAAATGAATGGTAGGTTTTAAAAATTATAGGCTGCTATGAAAATGTTCCTTTTTTAGAGTTTTATTTTTTGTTCTAACTAATTATTAATTTAATCAAAGTTATTCTTATTTCTACCTAAATATGTAAAATGCAATTATACTAAAATTTTAACCCACTTGTGAGTGTTTTTTCCATTTGATATTTCAGTTTATGATAATGGACAATTGGCTCAAAACGGGGCAAGTGGCAAAAGTGATGTATCATGTTCACCAGAAAAGTCTACTGAAAATATTTCAGTAGCTGCTGTTGCTGGTTTTTCTGTAAGAATGTTATATTTATTATTATCAAAGTCAATCTGTTAATACAGTCTGGCCAATAACTGGTTGGCGTACTCACCTTACACGCATTAATTTTTTTTTATTAATGTTTATTTAATCTAATGTTTTGTCTGTTTATTACTAATGGGTATTATTGTTGTTGTTGTTGTTGTTGGCTACTATTAATGTTTGTTAATTTATTCCAGGGTACGGTAAATACGGAAGACTCTTTTCCTGGGCAATACCAACCAAGTACACTAACCAACAAAAGGGCTCAGCCTCTGGAACCTGAAAGCTTAAATGACACCTTGAAACCAACCACCCGCAACTGAAGGATAAAAGCTTAAGTTTTTTTAAAGACACAAAGAAGTAAATAAAACTGGTAGTGGCTGCTTTACACATATATGTAAATCAGATAATGAAAACGCAACACAAGCATCATTCCTGCTAATATAGAGTATTGCTCAGGCTGGTAAACCCCACACGATTGCAGAAAATTTAATAAAATCATGTATGACAGAAATCGCCAGCTGCGTGCTTGGAGAAGACGCAGCGAAGAAAGTTGCAGCAGTCCAGTGTTCCAACAACATCATATCTGATCGAGTCCATAAGATTTCAGACCATATTGAAGACAAATTAATTTGTAGATTGAAAGACAGTGAGATGTTTGCAATACAACTTGACGAAAGTACAGATGTCGCCGGGTTATCAACACTGCTTGTTTTCGTGAGATACCCCTTCGAAGGATCTATTGAAGAAGATTTGTTACTCTCTGCACCTTTGGAGACCAACACAACTGGAGAAGAAATTTTTACAGTCATTGATAGTTACATCAGTAAACACCAGCATATTGATTGGAAAAAATGTATTGACATGTGCAGCGATGGAGCTGCAGCTATGACCGGCAAAATAAAAGGAACTGTAATAAGAATAAAGAATGTTGCACCTAAATGTAGTAGCAGTCACTCCGTTTTACATCGCCATGCCCTTGTTGCGAAGAAAATTCCATTCGACTTAAAGAAAGTTCTCGATCAAGCCGTACAAATTGTCAATTACGTTAAATCACGCCCACACCAGTCAAATCTTTTTAAAAAAGCGTGTGAGGATGTAGGAAGTCAGCATCAATCACTTCTTCTACACACAGGAGTGAGATGGCTTTCGAGAGGAAAAGTTTTATCCAGGTTATTTGGATTGCGCAACGAGCTTAAGATATTATTCGCCGAACAACCCATTTCTGCATCCATTAGTACGCTTGTTGAACTATTGAATGATGAGCAATGGTTGATGAAATTGGCTTTTTGGCCGATATATTCGATAAACTCAACATAATTTGCAAGTCCTTACAGGGAAGAACCACAACCACATTTACAGTAAGAGATAAAATATCTTCACTTAAAAACAAACTTGACTTCTGGATCGAATGTGTTGAACAAAAATGTTATGAAAGTTTTACTCTTTTAAATGGCTTTCTGGAATAAAATGGGTTGCAAGTAACCTCAGATGTGGAAAAAAAACATACATGAACATTTATTAACCTTAAAAAATCCTTGAAAAGAGTATTTCCTGGAGAAGTTACATGACATTGACTGGGTACAGAATCAATTCGCAAATCATACCAAACCATTGATGCAAACTGTCAGAGTATGAGAATTTGATCGACATTAAATGTTCATCTCTTCTAAAACAAAAATTCGTATCAGAAGATTCTAATTTAAATTACTATTGGATTGGACTTAAAGATGAAATCCCTGCTGTCGTTGAGAAGGCTATTATGGTTCTGCTTCCGTTTGTGACCACTTACAGATGCGAGACTGGTTTTTCAGCTTACATTTACACCAAAAACAAGTACAGAAACAGACTGGATGCAGCTCCAGATCTTCACATTCAATTATCAGATATTAAGCCTAATTTTAGTGCTATTAAAAGTAAATATGTGAAAAAATGTCATTCTTCACATTAAATAGTTACTTTTTTTTTGTACAATAAATGCTTTATAATAATTATAATTTTTTATTTATAATTATTCTTTCTTTTCATGTCAAACATGAAAATATTCAAACTACACTACAAGGTACAATCACTTTTGTTATTATCAAAATGGGGTTCCGCCAAAAAAAGTATGATCAATTAGGGTTCCGTGGCCAAAAAAAATTGGAAACTTTTGCAATGTAAATAGCTACAAAACTGGTGTAAATTTTAGAATATACCTGTTATTAGTGTAAAAAATTATATTCTATATTTTTTATATTTAGAAAAAAATAATCTAACCAGGGTGTCCAGCCAAACTATATTTTAAAATTCCCTGACTTTTCCAGGTTTTCCAGAGACAGTTTCCAACTTTTTGAGTAGCTAAATGTTACAAACATTGTTTTATTAGGATCGCAAATTAAATAATGTAATTATATTTCTAAACACATACATAATCTGAAATTGTATCACTTGATAATGGAGTTTAAGAATTTCAGTCTAAAGTAATGGGCTATTGTAGCCTATATACGTGTGATCTAAGTTAGATTTTAGTTATATCATATTGTGTACACCAGTACCGTTTAAAATAGTTTTGAGACACATTCTTTTTTAGTTTCTTCTTCCAATAGTGTAAATGAATTCTCTCATATGCACAAAGACATGACAACTTTGGCTAAAAACCCGCAAAGAAGGGTAGAAAGATGATGCAAAAATCACATGTTGGTTTTGAGAATTGAAACTAGTAAGTTATACTCAATTGTGTTAAAAGAGATTTGTGGTGATGATTAACTAGAAGAAAAATGTTATTTTGACTATTGTAAATGAAAGTTGTGTAAAATTTTAGTGAATATATGAAAATTCCAGAAATGTTATCAAATTCCCTGACTTTTCAAAGATTTTTCCCTGATCAAAAAAGTTCCGTTTTCCAGGTCGCTGGACACCCTGCTAAAAACACACACACACAGAGAGAGAGAGAGAGAGCTTTTGTATAACAATCCAAAAGGTTTTTTGCCTCTTTGATGAGCATCTGATTGTCCTTTTTGTAACCTCTGTTCAAAAATTATTAATTTTAAATATAGAAACATGAAATTCAGCTAAGCTATATATATTTCATTATTCATGTATATAGTCTGGATTTAATGCCATGGTAAAAAGGTTAATCATTGGTGATTTAATTTATCTTTTTACACTCGTGCATATTGTCCCATTTTGTGATTATGACCCATATTATAATAAGTTATTTAGTGGGTTTGTAAGTCGTATTTAAATATATATGTATATATATATCTGATACTATGGGATTTAAATCAAGCATTTTTCATCATTTTGCTTATTTTTTTATAAGTATTCAATTAGGTGAAAACAAATATTTTTTTAAATATCTTTGAAATGGGAAAAAAACTATAGCAAAAAAATTACTATTTTTTTCTGATAAAAACAATTAATAATTTCACCATTTCATGAGCAAGCACACATTTTCATAAATTGTAACATAACAAAACTTAAAAATACTTTGTACAATCTGATTAATTTCGTCAACAATCATTTTTATGTCAATGATCACATGGAAAACACAATGCTTGTATCCCCAGAATTGAATTGTTTTTATTTGAATAGCTTAGAAAATATAACATTTTTGACTTTATTTGAGAAAACCTTTGGTAATACACAGTAAACAAGGAATATTTAAGTCATGCAAAAGTTGAATATAACATACATCTTATAACCACTTTAGTATTAAAATAAATTCCACTTTATCATTAAAATAAATATGTTCAATTAAATTAAAGGGGTGGAGGTCATCTATAATACTAGATCAAACAATTTTAAAAAATCTGTAAAGATTTTAAGGCTTGACATTTGCTGCATATTTTTAAATAGTATGACATATAAAGGATGACTGGCCGCATTTTATAAAACAGACTCTATTTCCTTTATTTCTTCATTTTTAGTAGTCATGTCCAACGGTGGTGCAATGGTATCATTACTATCTTGGATAACACTATTGTCATTTTCCTTTTCCTCCTCAAAATTATCATCTTCATTAATGGGCATGAGAATATCAGGGATAGCTGTCACACAATGTTTAATGCCAGGCGCCATGAAGCTAGTAGCAGTGGAGATAAGAAAGAATCCCCCTCCCATTAGAAAAGATGCAGAATAGCTATGAGTGGCATCATACACTGCACCAGCCAGTGGTGCTCCAATAATGGCAGCGGTTCCACGGAAAAGTAAGAGTAGACCAAATGCACTCGTCAATTTATTCAGACCAAGCAAGTCCACTAGAATTATTGAAGTAAGAGATACATAGCCAGATATAGCAATTCCAAATGCAATTGCCATAATAATGTAAGACGTATAGGATTCGCAGAATGGCATACCAGCTATAGAGATTGTGGTAATTAGAAGGCAAATATTGTTGAGCAAAACGGAGTTGACCCATGGGAAATCGGCGACATAACCACAAATTACTCGGCCCATTGTATTTGTGATTCCTATGATTGATAACAAGAAAGCTGCTGCCTTGGGTTCAATTCCATCTTTGATTGCTGCATCTACCAGAAAGAAGAAAGGAATATATAGGCCCATTATCCCAAACAGGTTGCTAATACTGATCAACAAAAAAACCGGGTCTCTGAGGAGTGAAATATCCATCATGCCAACAAGAGTAGTTTTGAAAGATTCTCTGGACTCATAACAGTGGCCACAGTCAGATTCTTTTGCTATATCAGCTTTGTCCCTTACATACCTTGGTAGGGAAACAACACTCTGCCTGTAACTAGAGAGAGACTTTTGTGATTTAAATTCTGGTAGGTTGACTACACTCCTTGAATAGAATATATCTTTCCGTTGCATAGGCTTCACTATATCTTGCTTTACAAGAGGGATGCTTGATTTTGAAGTTGAGAACATGATACTTTCACTGCCTAGCTCCATCCTGGGACACACAGAATCACTCTTATTGAAGCGTTTACTCTTTAAAAATGAAGAATTGGGCAAGGGAAAATGTGGGGTCTTAGTAATATCACTATTGGAGCTTATGTTAAGATGGGATATTTTAATTCCATCAAGCAAAGGGTGGTGCCGCTCACTTAGACTTGTTTTACGAATACGATCAAAGAATGGGACTGAATCATTTTTGGGCAGCCCTTGAACATGAGTAGTAAATGCAGGCTGAGAAGAATTGCGACCAATTTTTGGTTGGTTATGAACAATATTTTTTCTATTTTCTTCATTTAAACACAGATCTTTATCCTCTTTAATAATGTGTTCTTCACTTAATCTGATGTCCTTAACTTTCAAGTACTTTTCATTTTCTTTGTCCATACTATTAGAGTATTTCTCCTCATAATTGCATGTAATCTTGGTAATTTGTTTATCTGATTTAATATTTTTAATGTGTGAACTTTGTTTCTTAAGCTCTTCAGTACTGCTTGCAGCACTAGATCCACTATACTCAGGGACTTTCACTTCGCATATGGTGGGCAAGGTGATCATTGTTGAGACAGGAGTGAGGGATAGTCCAGTGACTACCTGGTCCAGGTTCAAGCTTGAGTGGACTCCGGGATCTATGTTTATAGGCATTTTTAGCCTCTTCTCCATAGTGCCATCTGGAAGCTGAACCATGAAATAAGATCCACCAATAGAGCCCCGTTCCATTTGTAAACGCTTCTCATCAGCCATTCGTTGGAGTAAGGGTTTGCACTTGGGAAATTTAGGAAATTTTAATGGTCTCATCAAGGCTCCAAAAACAGCACAGTTCAATATTAGACCCGCCAAGATTATAATAGTCCCTCTCCAACCAAACATATCTAGTAGCATAGTAGCAAGGGGTGCAAAAACAAATGTTCCAACACCAGAACCACACACAGCAATCCCTGTTGCCAAAGATCGTTTTGTCTCAAAGTAGTAACTAACACACACCACAGAAGGCAGGTAAATGAGTCCTAAGCCTATCCCCCCCATGATTCCATAAGTAATAATTAAAACATTGATGTTAGGGGAAAGTGAACTAAAGATGAACGCAATACACCCTAGTATACTGCCAACTATACATACTGTACGACAACCATATTTGTTAGTAAGGGCACTTGCAATTGGACCCACACTGAGGTATATACCAGACAGAAGGCCACCAGCCCAAGCTACCTTTCCTTGTGCCTCACTGAAAGCTACTACAAACTCTCCCAAAAAAACACCAAACATGTAGGCAATTCCATCAACCACCATATTGCACATGAAACTGGCAAAAACAATGACCCAGCCATAGCCCCCATCAGGAGGTGGAGGAATATCATGGAATTCACAGTAAGAGATGCAATCGTAATCCAATTCACTTTCTCTGTCCTGTTGGCTGGTAGTTAGGTTAACAGATTCTGTCACGGCATCTGAGTAAGAGTACTCGCTATCTGTTTTGCTAATTTTTCTAATTCTTCGAGACACTGGTTTATTTATAGAAGCTCTTGACATTTTCACTCAAATATTTATTATAAATAACACTGAACCAAAAGTACTTTCTTTGGCATTCAGAGAAACACAGATGGAAGTGAGTCATCGATGCCAAAATATCATTTCAATGTAACCTAGAAGTCAAGGAAGTATAATTAGCTATATAAATTAAACAAAAGATACTTTTCAGTTTTGAAAACATTTTCAAGCTACTACTGTGTCTAGTGAATAACACAATCAAAATAAAGCTTTGTTTTCATGATAGTCAAGTATCTTACTTTTATTGAAATATGAATAATGAGCTATTTCATAATAAGTTTATTGAGTATAATTACTGTATAGATAAGGAAAGTATAATCTTAAATCATGTTAAAGTATATATAGCCTCAAATCTAGTTCTGTTAACATCATTGTTAAGTTATTTTTTTATACATATATTATTTTATTTTTTGTTTATTTGACTACACTTTACCCATAAATTGGTTTCAAATGTTCAAATTAACTATAAATGTAAATAACTATGAA
The DNA here is from genome assembly GCA_902141385.1 of Timema californicum. Lineage (NCBI taxonomy): Eukaryota > Metazoa > Arthropoda > Insecta > Phasmatodea > Timematidae > Timema > Timema californicum. The sequence goes on from CABFOW010003250.1 coordinate 42,003, forward strand.
ATATAAATATTTTCTTTTATTTTCTGACAAAATAACTATTTTTTTATAATGATGCCAATATATCAAAAAACCAACTATGGGTAATTCAATAAATGTTGAGGTTTGACTGTTTGCAAGTGAACAAAATTAAAGTACTCACTTAGCATAAAAACCTTGTGGTTGGCATCAACATATCCCACCAAGTGTTAGCATGATCCCCTTTTGCTAAAAATATTACATTGAATTCAGTCGTGATTGATTCACAGAGATATAGGGACAAATGTTCTTTGGCGTTGAAAGCAAACCTAAAAACCAAGAAATATACTCATTAATGAGAATTACTTATTTTACTGTACATATATAAGTTTTCATGTTCATGCCAAGTCATAGTTATATTTCCTCAAGAAATGAGAAATACAACAAAATGTTATGATCAAAATATTAATTGATAAATTCTACAATAAAGAGTAAAAATGTCTGTGTGTGTGTGTGTGTGTGTGCCCCTCCCACACATACTCCAAACCTTGTTCTCACCCACTCTCTTCTATAGTGTCCTCTCGTCCTTGTTCTCTCTCTCTCTCTGACTCTCATCTTCATTCTCATTCTAGAACATCCTTGTTCCTATTCTCTCATTGTGTCTCACTCTCGTCTTAGCTTTGTCACTTTCCATATGTCTCTCATTTTATCTCCATCTCTTTCTCTTCATTTTCTCTCCATTTCTCTCTCTACCCACTTCCAGCTCTCAATCTCTTTCCCCCTCTATATTCCATTCTATTCAAGTTTTAATTACCTTCTTAAATCTAAAGCGTCACTCTCATGTTAAGATTTGATAGCTGATGACAGGGAGATCAGGGTTTAAACCCAGTAGGATGTACTGAGAATTTTTTTCCAAAATGGTTTTCTACTCTACCTCCATGCAAATGCAGGTAAACTTCCTCTAAATTCAATCTTCCTCATTCCTAATTCATAAGCATAACTAGTACAACAGTTAGTAAGGTGTTGTGCTAATAAAAGAAAGTTTCAAATAAAACAGCTTTGTGATAATAATAGCATTTCCAGTATTCTTCTGTGCATCTTCTGATTTGGATTCTTCTTCTTAGCTTTCCACAGTCATTACAAGATTTAGATCTGTCACTTTATGATAGCATAAACATCTAATTAAATTAAGAGAGAAAGTATTGAAGAATAATTCCATTGGTGACTTTTCTTATACAGTTTCCCCCTCTCCTTCCAGGTAAATGCAGGAAGAATACCTCTAAAATAGTTACTTCCTCAACCCTACTCCATTTGAGTAAATATCATGTATGAGTATGAACTGAACAGGTAGTAAGACATAGTGTTAAAAAAAACTCTGCTATAATCTGTCCTAACTTTACAAATATTGACCAAATTAATCACATAAAGGTCAAGATAAATTAAAATGGGTTATGTTGATACCAGATATTAAAGGGCAGTTACAATATTAATTACAAATGCTTTTTAAAACTAGCTATAATTTAGGCAACACTAACAATGGTTCATGCATTGCTAGGTTATAAAAAAAACCATTATTGAACAGGTTAATAAAACTCATTTAAACTTGTTTTTTTCCAAATTGCAATAAGATAATAACTTATTTGTACACAATATTGGAGGTTTTGTTTGTCAATGGGGGTAAGAACAAATAATCAGGCAAATTAACTCTAGTGCAAATGACATAGTAGAATTGGTTGGGAGAAAATCTTGTGCCTTAAATAAACTTCAGTCAGGTACATAGCAAGGATTTTGTTAAGGATGGAGGCCCTTACAATAATTTTTTAAGAATCACGTTGCTTTTTTCCAAGGGAAATTTTAAAAGTGAAATGCTATTAACATTGATTTATGGTTAGAGTATTATATATGTAGACTGTTTAAATGTCATAATTAACACATACATCCGATATATTTAGCAGGTTATTGGTTGCATGGAATAATAAATATTACAATATTTATGTATGAATTTAATTAGCAATTATGGCATATTGCTGTGTACATTAAGAAATATATTTTAAATTCATAAGAAAAACAAAAGATTTTTACAATAACAGACTTCTTTTCTTTTTTCATGCTAAAACATCCTCTGCTTTAAAAAGTAGAGGATAATGTACAGATATTAGTGCTAAGTCAGTTAATTGTTTGTTACCCATTTTGTTGCTTGGATATATTTTTTTTTGTTTTGAGCGCTGAGAATAATCTTTCGACTCCACATGTAGATACTGGTAAGCATGCTAAGACACAGAGTAAATGTATAATACTTGGGTAAAAATACTTTTCGCAAGTATCTAAAATAGACATAATTTGAGATGGCAGGTCAGATCTCTATATGTAATTCCATTTTTTGACACCACAATATGTACTCTGGTCTAAGTGCTATTCAAGAAACCCTGTGTTCATAGTAAGCCTTCAGTCTTTTGATGTTCTCTACATGGTTCGGTCTACAGTTTTAGGGAAGCAACTTCCCAATTGTAGAAAAAAACTCCTTCTTTTGACTGATTCTCTGTCCGAGCTTCACAATGAGTTTGTCTACAAATGGTATGAAAAGTGATCTTCTATGGTACTCCTCAGGATAGTCAGAGATAGTTGTCCCGTTTTGTTTCTTTGTTTGCGTTGGGACATCAATCTGAATTTCTAAAATAGTCATAGATTTCTGGAAGATCTTATTAAACTCACTTTTATTTCTTTCTAGTGTGTAGATCTTTGAGCATCTGCACAATACCTTCGTTGAACTTAACCACAGAAGCTAGTTCGTTCTGAGGATTTTGAAGGTATGCTGAAAGTAGTAATGTGAGGCTTAGAAGGTATTCACAAATTAGCAATGCCCCTTTGAAGTTTATTTTATCCATGGCAGCTACACATATTGATGTAGTGTATGAAAATAACCAGTCCATTTCTGAGAGTTCATGAAGACTTGGAACTCTCACAGGAAGAAGCTTGACTAAAGTATTTACAGAGGCCTGGCTGTTTCACAGTCCTCCATGAGTATTAATTTTTTTTTATTCTGGCAGAATCTTGGCAACCTTTTCTTTTAAAAGGTTTCCTGCTTAAACATTATTTCTAAAGAATTAAGTTACCTCTTTTAACATTCCAAGACTGAAATTGAAGGCAAATTAAGGGATTCAGTGAGGACTAAATTCAGGTGATTTGAGCAATGAACATACATCGCTATTGGATAATGGCAGAAAAATCTTGTTTGAACATTAGGTTTACACCCACTGATCGTGGAAGCTCATCATATCCTTGACCAATTAATTTTTCTAGGTCAATGCATGATTCATTGCGGTGTCCAAAGTTTTTTCAGCCACATTCTTTGCAGATAAAAAAAAGATTATGAAATCTTTTATCAGTAAAGGATGGTTCTCATTTGTTAAGTATCTAATACACAGTGAGAACTGCTCCCGGCCAGATGCATTAAAGATGTCATCTCCAATAATAGAGAAACACTCCTCAGCATTAATATTTTTGGCTAAGTTTTCTTGAATTTGCTGCCCGTGTTGACCTTCTCTTTAAACCACCATTTTGTAATTGGTTGAAAGCTTGGAACATGACAAAGTGTCAGCTTTCTAGCTCATCTAAGCACGGTTTAGAATAAATGTGGTAGGACATCCCAGAGACAATTCCTTTAAATTAGAGATAAATAGTAAAAAAAAACACATAAGTGGTTGCTTGGTTGTGTTAGACTGTATTGTCAGAGACAGCTAAAATCCTTGTCAGGTGTACTGAAGATAATTTTTCTTAAATGGTTCCCCACTCTCTCTTAACACAAATGCTAGTAAATTTCCTCTCAAATTCTACCTTCATTCCTAGTCCATTAGATTATTAATAATCTAACTTTGAAGGGTGCATTTGCATAATATTATCTCTTAGGTTGTGTGCTTACCCCCTTGCCCCCCTCTTCTATGCAGCAGAATCGCTACCCCTCTTTTTCCCTGATGCCCTTCTCATTCCTTCAAGTCTTTCCTATATCCATACCCTTCCTTCCTCCTTCCACGTCATACTTCCTTTTCTTATTTCAACCAAACCATACCCTGCAACATCTCTCCCCCTCCTATACCTTCACTACAAGGGTAAATTTTACACTCTTCTTTCTAAACCATTCTTTCTCTCTCCACATAATATAACTTCTTTCTCTATCAAGATCATAAAGATAATATTGCTCATCAAATTCAAAATGTTATGCATTCAAAAAGCTCCAGCTCAGAACAGTGGTCAAAAAAGAACACATGACTCTTAGAATGACTGATACTATGAGCTCCCAGAACTTTCTGTCTGTATATAATAAAGAATATTATTAAATGTATAGTGATAAGAATCAAATAGGCTGCTATCTATCTCGAAAGGTTGTAGATTGACAAAACCCTTCAAAATTTAAGAGACCTCGTGGTTTAAAACTTGGATTTGTGAAAAGAGAGGTTTTCAATTTAAGATTTTAATTGTAGCCTTTTGACTAATTACATTCCACAACCTCATCTCTAGTTTAAAATTCTTTATAACATGAAGGCACAGTAGAAAACTTAACCTACCCCTTCACCTAATAGTGATGGTACATAAAACACGAGTAGGTACTATGCGAAACAAGTTAGAGTAGGTAATTTATTCAAATGTGGTAAGATAAATATTTTATTTTGCTCAAATGTAAAATGTTGTTCACATTAGTGCCTTTGACAAGTCACTGCATTCCTTTGCAGAAGTGTACACTGGTCTTAAGACTTTATAGGTAGCTATTAAAAAAACTATGCAAATTCACATCCTCCCTTCATTTTTTAAATTATAATAAAACACACTAAATTTTTCTCACTTCCTAAGAGTAAATTTTTTGAGTGCAGCACTACACTCAATTTGTTAGAATCACTTTTCACTCCAATGACTGATTTACACAATGGACTGGATGGATTGCCAAATATGGGATAGATTCATGGTTGGGTGTACAAAAAGGAAGTTTTACCCAAATAATTTTCCACTCTTACTCCATGCAAACGCGAGTAAACTTTCTTCTCCCTTCCTCATTCCTACTATAATAGTGTATAATTATAATAGCATTAACATGATAACCTACATTAAAATATTGGACATACTCTTTATCAAGAGAATGAATTATTAGTGATAAACTCAAAAGTTCCTTTAAAGCCCCTAAAAGTCAAAACTTTTTAACCTGCACTTTCCATTCCAGTTCCATTTGCCAAAAGACATCAATCTCGGCTTCTATGGTTTTGTTTGCAATGAGAAAGGTTGATTTAACTAGTGTGTAGCTCGTGTGCCAATGTGCAATAATTACAATAACAGTGTTTATAAGGATTCCTCCTCTATCTACACTTCCCAACTGATGGTATGTGTGTTGGGTGTCCAGCTCTTGAAAAACTTTCTGATGTGTTATTTCATTCATTCCCTGTGATTGTTTCATGCAAATACAGGTGCATTTCCTAAGTTCATTCAAATACAGGTACACTTCCTAAGCTCATGCAAATAGTGCTAATAGATATTACAAGAAAATGTTAGTAGTGTCCATTACTACCAGTTTGAGCAATCTGCATATTTAAGGGTAAGGATGAAGAAGGTGAAAGTTTAGAGGAAATGCACTGACAGTTAAATAGAGGGAGAAACATTTGTGAGATAAACCCCTTTGGAATAAGCAACTACTGATTAGGATTACTTCTAAATGTACAACATATGCAATCAGGAATATCCTACCATTACAAAAATCTGTTATATAACTTGGACTGTAATGTAAATTTTGATTGTCACATATTTTTAATATTCATACTCTGATTCAATTATTCTTTCAAATGTACTTAATATTGAATAGAAATTCAAACCTAGACTTCTCATTCTGCGGACTAGGCAAGACTGATACCTCTGACCTCACATCCACTGATGCGGATGGATAAATTAAATTAATAAACTTAACCTTTATGTTTTACAATGACTGCAACTGTTCACCTTAGCAATAAAACTAAAAATTGTATCAGGGAGGAAGCAAGGTGGGATAAAGGGGAATACAGAGGTGCTAAGCCACAAGCATCTAGTCTGGTTTGATGGTGATGTGGAGATCAGAGATTGAATCACAGTCTGATGTAGGTACTAAACTTTCTACTCTAAAGGTGTTTTGCTTAGCTTAGGATTGGTTGATAACACAGGAACACTTTATGAAGATGTTTCCCCCTATTTAGAGCCAATAGAACAAAGGGTATAATATAGAGCTCTCTAAATCTAAGCTTCAGTTAAAGTGAGTTGTAGGAATTACACTTATCATACTGATGAATATAATAGCAGAGTGTAAGGCCAGGTATTTTTAATCGGGTAGGTCCCAAACATGTGTAAATGTTTATCACTCTCTTTCCAAATAAATGGAGAAACACTTCTTCAGAATTATTCACCAGGCTACATTACTGTAAATATGTGGAATATTCCATATGGATAGTAAGACACATTCAAGAAATAACATAATAGATGAGATGCTCTAGGTGCTAAAGTTTGCTGGGTACTCTGGGTGCTAGAGTTTAAATAAATGTAATGAGGCTGGGGGAATCTAGTTCATCCTTCCCTCTCCAAACAAATGCTGGTTAATATTCCCATAGCTATTCTAATCATCCTTACCAGCTTAACATAAGGCATTAGTAATATTTTTGTTAGACATATTGGTAAAAAAATGTAAGGTAGGGGCGGATAAGAGTACACACTTAAAGAATTTTTAAGAATATGTGTATTAAAAAAAACTTTTATTACCTATTAAAATACATGATTTTGAAAGTATATATATTCTTTAATGCAAATACAATTATTTAAATTTTTAAAATAAAAATAAATGGTCAAAAATTAACTTTGAAAGTGTCATGTCGAATGTGTTCTCTTAACCGACCATGTCAGGTAAGTGTGAACATTCCATCGGATAAGAGTACATATTAGCACAAGTCATGTATAAAGGCATTTTAAGCCTCGTTACTTGAGCAGGGTTGGTGCCACCACTCTCCACAAGACCCACATTGAATCCAAGCAACATCATCAAAAGACTCACTACAACCAACAAAAATTGTTGCATCATTCTTGGTATCAGTGTCTGTAATGTACTTTAATTGAAAACCGAAGGCTGTTTTGGAAGAAAATCTAGTTCATGGCAATGTTTTTGTAGTAGTTATTCTTTTATTCTTTCTTTTTTCTTCTATCACTTGAGCTCATTCTTCTTTCTGTCTCTCTTTCTCCTTTTTTCTTTAACGTTTTTAGTCAACAGGTTCTTATGGGGAGAAACAGATAAAACTATTGATACTTGGACCTTTCTTTTCTTTTTATTTCTGTCAAAGGGGGCATTTGGAAGGGAGTAAAATGTCTGCGAGGATTATTTTAGGAATTGGGGATTTTTCATGTGTTTTTAGATGTGTGATAACAGTGTAAGATGTTGTTTTAGGCAACATTAGGTCCAGAGCAGTCCCTTCTGTTAAATCAGAACTAAGCTCGATTCTACCTCCAGCCAATTCCTTTAGGTCATCACCCTCTCTATAAGGGACTTAAGCAGCCAAAAAATCTTCATCGGTAAAAGTGTCAGGATTAAAGTGATGAATCCTAGTTACTCTAAATGCCTCTACACCATTGTCTGTGGTTGATAGTCTCATATATTCAGAGTTGAACAAACCAGCAACTTGATGTGTCATTATCACTCTTCCTGGATGTAAAGTAAGCCACTTGTCTACTTCTTGCTCATACACTGCCTTGAATGGAGTGAAAACCACACGATTCAATGGTTGTAGCATGTGGCTTGCATGTGGTGGTAGAAAAATCAATGTTATAATATTTTCTCAGGAGTGGTTATCCAATATAAGAATAACTTGATCGTCTTCACTGGGCTTCACATGCTTGACCAAATGTTTTAACCAATCAATGAAAATGTTTATCATCATGTAAGCTGTATCCAATGCTAGAGGTAAGGTACCCACAGGAGCATCTACATAAGATTCTAGATTCTTTCGCTTTCTTGTAAAGATTAGGGCTAATGGAACGAATTGACCAGCAGAACAGACACAGCAAACTGCAAACGATGTTTCACCTCTATCAGCTGCAGATAACATACTAATAATATTTAAGTAAGCAGCCTAAAATAATCAAAAGTACACAACACAAAATTTTCATTTTTTGCATTAAAGTAGATTCATGTATCCCATATTATTTTGCAAATTTTCATTTAATGCAACCAGCGGCCAGATTTTCACATATTTCTGTCATAACAGTAGACATGAAATCAAATTTTTCATCACTCTTTCATGTATACTTCCCCATCGTTCAAACATGTCTGAGACAAAACACTCAAAACCTCACAAAAGACAAAAAGAGAAAAATTCAGCGTCTCACGTCAATCAGGTCCAGAATGAGAGTGGACAAGATAATGGTGTCACCTCCATCGACAGGAAGTCGTGTGTCAGGAGAGGCCGATCAGAGACAAGGACACAAGACAAAAAAAAGGACCAATGGCATTATAGTTATTACCACAGACCTTTACAAAATACATTGAAACTAAATATACACAAAAAGAACCACAAAAAGAACCAAAAAAAGGACAAAAACCCCCATTAGAGTTAAATTAATTACATTCAAAAATACACACATAGCGATTCAATTACTAAGAGAAGATTATTAAAAATTTAGTTCCATTAATTTCTGTCCAGATCACACGTATTGAGAAAGTAATACAAAAACTATTTTTAGTTCAATCTTTGCCAGACAGGCTTCACTACTCGCCACTACCAGAAGATTCAAGGTCGATCGAACACACAGTCAGTCTACATATGTAAATATCAGTACACCAGTACTTCACTTGTGTCTGAAGTAAATGACAAAAGTACTGTGGTAGCTAAAAATGTCAGTGAGAAGTGCACAAAAAACAAGGTGATAAAAGACAAAATCCAAAGTATTATGAAAATTATTTTTCTTTCGGTTTTATATGTGTTGGAACAAAGATGCTCCTGATGCAAAGTGTGTTGTGTGTAACAAACTACTAGCCAACAGTTCTATGGCTCCTAGTAAACTTAGTTGGCATTTGGAATTTTAATTTCTTTATATGCGCCTTAGAGATGTTTTTCAAACCCCTTTGGTATCAACAGTTTGGTTGTTTGTTAACAGATAGCGTTGGGCTCCACTTATTTTATTATCATGTAGTTACAATCATCTTGTTTGTTGATAGATAATTTAATATTGTTGTTACAGTTTAAAGTTTATCGTCTGTTTAAATAGGGCCGCAAGACAGCGAGATTTATCTGTAGTCATTACTTTGATAAATGTACCCGATTTACATTGTGTGTAGTTAAGCTTGAGACCACCTGAAGCCACTAAATACTATTTGATATTTTATTTATCCTTTGGTTGTAGGCCGCCTTCAAATGAAAAGAGGGCCAGTAACAAGTAAATATTCTATCATTGAACAAGCTTTAGATAGTTAAGTTTACAGCCACTGGGCATTGTAACTTTTGGCATCTTTGGATCGCAAGTTAATTTGTGTGCCGGGTGTGCCGGCCGCTTGGCGGGGTCATTATTAAATTATAGTTTAACAATTTTGGTGAATAATTACTTACAAATTATGTCCCATTCAGATCTAGGAGGCCGATAATTTGATGAAGGCATATCATTTATTATTTCAACAAAATAGGAGCTGCCAATAAGAGCACTTTTGTTGGTATTATATATTTTTAAGAGTATATCCTCAATTAGTTATTCATTTCAAAGGTGTTTGATTTTGCCAGTATAAATTATTACTGATTTAATAAAAATAGAGGTAGTTTGTAAGATCAATTTAGGATTTGTTGTGTCGTGTGCTTTGAGCCGCCATTTATGGACAAGAGTAGACTTTTTGCGAATATTATGTTAGTTGTTTGATGTAGTGACTAATGCAAAGCAGTCCAGGAAGCGTGCAAGCTTATTTGTATACTACATCTCTCATGTTTTAAGAGTTTGTTTTGGCTATAACTATTTCTATGGTTCCTAAGCCTTTGTATACCTATTAAATCAGGTCCTTTCTTTGGAATGTTCATTTCACATAAATGTTGAGCTTCGTGCGAACGCTGATGTCACCTAACACATTTGTGCTGTCTCACTTGGCTTATCGAGTGATACATGTTTTGTTATTTAAATAAAAAAACTCTCTTGTTACCTATGAAGAGGACTTACTCCTATGTGAATCTCTGCCAAGCAACACAACTGGAGCAGAAATATTTAACTACATCAACAGTTTTATTATAAAACATAACATTATTTGGGGAAAATGTATCGATGTATATACTGATGGTGCACAGGCAATGGTAGGAAATATGAGGGGAGCTGTAGTGTGAATCACTAAAGCCATTGTGTTCTACATAGCCAATCGCTTGCAACTAAAGAAATACCGACATATCTGAAAATTGTGCTTGATAATGCAATACAAATTATTAATTATGTCGAATCCCGGCCACTTCAATCCAGGATATTTAAAATTTTGTGTGAGGAAAAGGGTAGTCAGCATGAAGCGCTCTTGTTACATACTGAGGCAAAGTTCTTGTGAGACTTTTTGAACTTTGTAATAAACTACTTGTATTCTTCACTTCAAATAATGCAGGATAAAATTTTACTGACTTTTTGACAAATTCCTCGTGGCTAATGATACTTGCATACCTTGCAGATATTTTCAAAATTGACAAAATTTAATGAAATAAATCTGTCCCTGCAAGGAAAGAATGTGACAGTTTTTACTGCAATTTATAAAATGTTATAATAAAAAAAGAAACTAGAATTTTCTACATCTGTAGAACAGAATAACTTTGGATGCTTTTCTACTCCTGACGAATTTCTGACTGAAATAAATTCTACAGTTGATGAAGAAGTTTCCAGCACCATCTTACAACACTTATGTGACCCGCAGTGTTCTATATCAAAATATTTTCCTACTAATAATGATAATGCTTGTGTATGCCATTTATTATTACAGCCAAACCAGTGGGTTTTAATGCGCATGATTATGAAAGACTAATTGATTTGGTTTCTGACACTGATTTAAAACAAAAGTTTAAAGGTCTTCCATTGAATATTTTTTGGAGATGTCTAATAGGAGAATACCCGAATGTGGATAAGCGTGTGGGTCAAGTGTCAAGTGCCCCTTTCTTTTGTTACAACTTATTTATGTGAGACCAGATTTTCATATTATGTTGCAGCAAAAATTAAATATAGAAATAGACTTGATGATGCACCTGACATCAACTTTCCAGCATCATTCCGAATTTTAAACAAATGTGTGATGAGAATATGCAGAATCATCCATTCCACTAAAAATAGTTTTATTTATGTTTTAAAGATTGATTTTTGGTTTGATAAAATAAAATGTATTTGAGTATTAGTAACATAACTTTTTTTAGTTGATGACTAAATCTAAGTAAATTTTAAGAAAGATAAAAAGTGTTCCATGAAGATTTACTAATATAAAAAGTGTTTTGTGACCCTAAAAGTTTGGGAAACGCTACCCTAGATCATAAACAATATTTATAAAAAAAAAAAATTATGACGTATAATAGATATAGCTAAAATATAGAGCACATAAAATGGGTTTTTACACTGGCTAAATTTTAAGGCCCATGGTGTCTTACTCAACCAATGAAATTCCCGACTTTTTCCCCAATTTCCTAAAATTCCCCGACTCAAAAGTATGTCTCCCCCTCACCACCCCGCACATTTTTATTAGTATTTTTTATAAATAATAATAAGTTTTAAAATTTAAATAAACTCTTATTTTTACTTGTATTAACATAGTCAACTAGAAGTTAGAAGATTGTAAAATATATTAATTACACAGCTACCAACAAAAAAAAAGTTTGGATCACATTGTAATTTACTGATTTAATTTTTTGTAATTCACCAAATTCCCAACTACTTCAAATTCCCGGATGGTAGACACCTTGAGGCCAGGATTACGTCTTGATAGTCAAAAGGCAAACTGTTATGCACATGTAAAGTGAAATCCCCAGTTAAAAAAATATATTTGACACATGGAATGAAAGAATGTAAGTAAACAAATAGAATTTTATTCAATAGCGCCTCATTGTTTAAAGCATATCAAAATAAAGGTACAAGAAAATAACTTTAAGCTAGTAGCTACCATTTCTTATGTTTTAGTATTGCATCAGTAGTTTTAAGGTTTTTAACACGATAAGGGTTGCTACCCTTGAGACCACACTTATTTATTTATTTGAGGTATTTAACGTGTTCTTTTTGAACTAACCGATTATATTGGCACAACAGAAATTCTCTAGGAGAGAGTGAAAGGGCATACCAGGAAAAGATATTTTCACATACCTTCCAGGGTTCTTTTACATGCCATAATCGACATAGGACCACCGGCTTTACTTCCTCTCCGAATCAAGTTATGTTACAGATTTTTGTTGCTCAAGAAAATTCCGTCGACCCTGGCTGAGTTTGAACCCACGAACACCTGGTCCTAAGGTGAGCACTTTATCCCAAGACCACCGAGGTCAACGAGATCAGACTTAGCTAGACTTCAAAACTCCTCCTACCACAACCAATTACACATTAATTCGACCTGACTGGGATTTGAAATGACAAAACTACAAGAGCTAGTTAGTCAACACATTGAGGCAGTGTGCCATACGAGGCACTAGCTATTATTGGGGAGAAGGGCAAACCTAAATTAGAAAATATTTTGTATGAATAATAATGTGTGATAATGGAATTAATCATTTATGCATTGTTCCAAACAGGACTGTGGAGTCAGTACACCAAGCCTTCAACCTTCAATCCTCTATTTTTCTACTGTCTGACTCCAACTCCTTCAGAAATGGCTAATGTAAAATAATTAGTAATAACCAATTTATTCCATAAACTGCTCAAATACAGACGACTTCATGGAAAGCTTCTTTGGCATTGTGAATTTATATTTGAATAAATTTGTCAATCAAAATTACAAATATTGGTGCTAAAAATAAAAAAGGAAAAAAATTAAAATTATATATTTTTCATATGTTGCTATAATATTATAAGGTTTTATTTTAAAGCCGGTTGAAACTTGAATGGTATGCTAAATTGATTATTTTTTATTAATTCCAATACAGTTTTGTCCAGGTTTTTTTAATTGTGGCATGACCACAGTAATTCTAGAAGCTTTGAACGTTTTGAATGTTAAAAGTGTGAAAGAGACTGCTGATGATATGTGAAATAAGCATCATAATTATATTCCGAAGTTGAATATGTGCACACTGTGACGATTGTCCAACTATTGTGAACACTCACTCTCTGCGATAAGTCAAAATTTGACTGTCTGATTAATGCTGCAAGGTGTGATAGCACTGCTGCATCAGCTGTCTAAACTAATAACAAGCGGTAAAAATTGTGTGTTGTGTTCATATGCTTTGTAAATTGTAAATTCGTTCTAAGGTATGCTGGTTTCTTTCTAACAGTGAAATCTTTAGCTTGAGAGTATTGATTGTTAAAAGTTTCATCCCTTATATCATTCAGAAAAGGAAGTGCAGTTTCAGTAGGAATTTAAAGACGAATATCCCTTCTTAAAAGAAGACGCCAAAGCAGGCAAGGTGCAATGTACTGTGTCTCTCAGTTCTTTTCAAATGACCGTGGAGCTCATACTGATAGAAACAACCTTGAAGATGCAAAAAAACAAAGTGGCAGCCATTGCTAGCAGTTCAAGCCAGTGTGTTACGTCATTTTTTACAAGAAATGAAAGAGGGCAGTTAAATGATGACGGTAAGCGTCTTGCAGCTCAAGCTTTGTTTGCATCTCATGCAGTAAAATATAACTTTTCCTTGGGATCAATGAACTGTACATCTGTAATAGTGAAAAATTAATTAGAAAATAAATTTACATGTGGGCAAACTAAGTTCAAATCACTTTTAGTAAATGTTCTAGCACCTTTTGCAATGAGAAAAAGAGCCATAGAATTGAAAGAAGCTAAATACATGTCAGTTATGGACATGTCAAACCATAACGATTTGAAGTTAATACCGGTTCTTGTTAGGTACTTTATTTCGGATAAAGGCATTTGAATCAAAGTGATTGAGTTTCAGAATATAACAGGAGAAACAGACGAAATGCTCACAGATCATATCTTGGACATTTTGTAGAAACATAAGTTGACTGAAAAATTTAGGGAATTTTCTGGTGACAACTGTAACACCAATCTCAGTGGATATAAAATATCGGATTCCAACAATGTACTTTCAAGACCCAATAAAGTGTTCAAAACAAAATTCATGGTATTGGCTGTGCTGCTCACAGTGTCCATAATGGTGTCCAGACAAGTGCTGATAATTTTCCAGCTGACATTGAAACAATTGTGAACAAAATATTTCAGTATTTCCTTATTTACTCTGTGAAAGTACATGAATTGAAGAATTTCTGTGAATTTGTAAAAAAAAAAAGTGTTCTTGGTAGTGTGAAAACTAGGTGGTTATTCATCATTGCTACCAGCTGTGAGTAGTGTTATTATATGTATGATGGACTCAAGTCGTATTTTCTGTCGCAAGATAAATGCCCTAAATTGTTGAAATAATTTTTTAATGATCAGTATTCAGTATTTTGGCTCCATTTCATCTCATCCAAAGCCAGCTGAAAATATTCTCAGCAACAATAATGAAAATAGAAAGAGGAAATATTTTGGCAACTGAAGTGGCAGAAGAACTGGACGTGCTGAGATAGAAAATAATGAACAGAAAAACTGAAATTTTCCAAATACTCAAAATGAGATAAATTATTTCTGAATTAAAATATGAGGGTGACTTTGATGAAAGAGAATACTTAGACACTACACATTTATTCTACGATACTCCCCTATAATATTTAAATAAGGGGATTTACCATTTCCAGCCAGTGAAAGTATTTCACTGTACATTAACCTGGAGACTTTATTAACTTGGGCTGAAGTTTTAACCAGCTTAAAAGCCATCAGTGATGTTGGTAGCAATATAGTGAACATTATTGATGAAGATGAACTATTCAACAAACTCAACCATATAAATAATATTATGAACAGCAAGATGGAAGAATGGAATGAAACAAACGCTTAAGTGGATAAAATGTGGTGTGACTTTTTAAAGTGCTACAGAAAAAAGGATACAAAAACAAAGATGTAGTTGTTGGATTTGTTATGGCAATTCCAGGAACCAATGCAGCTGTGGAAAGAATTTTTTCACTGATAAGTTCTTAGTGGATGGATGAAAAGAACCATTAAACACTATGACTGTTAAGGCAATGATAGTGATCAAGACACACCTTAGTAAGACTATTTTATGCATAGAGTTTTATGAGTTTATCTCGAAAGATCAGAAACTTTTGGAGGAAATAATTTATTCGGATAGATATGTGAATGATTATATTGTAGTGCAGTTCTCAGTCCTGTAGTTAAGTCTTATTTTTGTAAGTTATTGTGTCATTAGACCAATATGTCAATTCTTATACTCTATAATACACTTGATTCCTATATTTTGGAAGCAATGATTTTCTTAAATACTATTAACACACTGCACATCGGCATGAAATTACATGGTGAACTGTCAGATACCTGCTAAATTTATGATATTTTGAATTTTTGCTAGGAGAATAATTTGCCCTAGTGTGGTAGAGTAAAATAATTTTGTACACACAATGTTAAATTGCAGTTTTCACAAAACCATCAAGTGCTGCCACATAGTATTTTTTTATGAACTAAGAAAGTCTTAGGAAACATTTACAGAGCATTACACCCGAGCATATCTCGGGCCATTGCGTTGGCCTATGTATCAATTTAAAAGAGGACCCAAGTGTAGCTCAGGCATGGTACCAACAGATACTTAGGCTAGCCCCGAGCGTAGCTCAGGTGTGGTGTTCAATATGTTAAAATGTTAAATATAATGCTGAAACTCTATAATACACATCAGTTCTATATTCCAAGTGGAAAATAACTTGTTCAATTAAGCAATATACTAATTGCGTACTATCGAATTTTTATGTGGCGCAAACCACATGTGTCCCATTTTTTACCCTTTTTTCAAATCAGGAAAAAGTCGAAACGTCCCACTTTTTGTTATGAAAATCTGGTCACTCTAATTTAATGTAATACTATTTTATGACGCATACCCTTTCTGAAATTATTTCACACTATGAGATGGTGTGTCCTAATTTCTTCTCAGCCTTTATAACTTTAGCACATTTGAGGAATTTTTATTATAGGCTTAACTAACCTAAAGAAAAAGTAACTTACAACACTTCATTATAAGTTAAATAGTTGACCTAAGTTACCACAAAAATAACGTCAAATAACTTAATTAGTAGTGATGTGGGGCAGGTAAATACTCACTGGATAGGGTAGTTATAAATGGATATTTACCCAGGTATTTATCCCTGCTCCGGGTGAATACTCAAAATTAGGGTTATTATAGCTTTAAGTAGTTTTTTAGAAGTATAATCATTTTTTTTAATATAGGAATACTAAAATTACCTTATAATAATTTACTTTACAATTTAAAATTATTGTAATAGCCCTAAAACATATTTCAAAAATTGTAAATACCTAGAATAAGAAAAAACTAATTTACTACCTCTAAGGCAATTTTTGGATGGTGTTGCATTAAAAAAAAAAGCTACACTAAAATAAGTATTTATAGTCTAATACAATCGGAGAGGTATATCAACTAAATCTTTTAAGTCTAGCATGTGATAATAATAATAAACTTTTCAAGTAATATTAAAATTTTGTTTAGTATTTTTTTTTTCTTTTTTACACTTACAAAATCATATAAGACCTATTAAAATAACTAACATCATAAATGACATAATATAATGGCCAAACATCTTTAATCCCATCGTGGACATGATAATTGGGATGGAATCAAACACTCCCCAAATTCACAAAGTATATTCAAAATTTAACGAGTTAGAATCAATCTTAAATAAAGACATTCCTGTGTTCCCACTCCAAAAAGCTGAAGGGTAAAAGCTTTAGACAAAGTTTACAGAACGAAAAAAATTTGGAGTAGGCCAAATCCACCTGGCAGCCAATCTTTTGAATCTAGCAGCACAAGGCAACAAATTGAAAGTAACATAATTGATTGATGCAATAAGTTTTATATTTGAAGTAAGTTACCCCATGGGCTTGAATGATGCAAAAATTCGGCAAGATTTAGCTGAATACAGAGATAAAGAAAGACTGTGGCGGCGTCTGTTCATTTGTGATGGCGTGGCCGATTTTTTTTTTTTTTCCCTGTGTAACATGTAACTCAATCACCATTGAGTAATTACAAAATACATTTCAATTTCAAATCCAAAGAGAAATCATATTTTAGTTTAGTTGGTTACTTTAAATTCCCAGATCCTAATAAAAGTGTTTCTATACTTATATGATCATTTATAACTAGAGAACTTCTAATTGATTTGAATGCAGTATTTTTTATATCATGTTGAACTAGAAACTGAACTAGAACTGGAAAGGTTTAGAAGCTATTTAAAAATAAGCTATGACTTCAAGGAGCTGAGCAGTGATGTTAAAGGCTATACAAATACTTTATAGACACTGTGGAGTTTCAAAAGTGAGGACTGCCACATGTGCATCTACTGACTTCAGAAAAAAATCAGACCCGACAATAGGCTTCAATAGGATTCAGAGATTCCAAATTCAAACATTGACCCACAACTGCATGCAAGTGTAATTAAATATATGGTAGGCCTATATGGCCCATGTGGACTTTTGAATCGATCTGGTCCGTACATGCAGCAAAAATTATCCAAAGAGATTTCAAAGATATACGTCGACAGGCATGATGGATATTCCAAATATTGTAGATGGCATCCTGACAATGGAGGACGCTTGGCCACAATCCGTTCTTGAGCGCTGGAGAAAAATAATCATTAGGTAGTTTCAAAAACTATGTTCTGCTGAGTGTGAGTCCCATATTAATGTGGAGCTGTGGAGTTTCATCAAATCCATTATGTATGTATGTAAGTAAATCAATAAGGACAGTGATGAGTGATATTTAGTATTAACTTGACCAATGAGGTGGCATTTAACTGACCATCTAGAAAATGAACAATGTGTATATTTTATAACAGTAGGCCTAATGTCGCTGATGTCATTAACAACCCATGAGACACACCACTAACAATCTTCTTCAAATTGTACAGTGACGGTCCCTTTGCAAAGAATGTTACTTACATTGAAGTTGCTTCATATATTGCTTGGGAAATTAAGAAATTCCAGTGCTGAAAGTAATGTGTTTATGTTGAGGAACTCCCTGGGGTAATGAAGGCTGATATCCTCAGCCGGGTGTATAGGTCTACCAATAGGGTTGTTATAATTTTACCCAGCTCAAACCTATCTATCTGGTGTTTTTAACACTAAAAAAAAACAAAAAAGAACATATATTTTGGATGGAAAATTGTTTAATTTTTGAAAATGGTTAGTCATATTGTTGAAAACCTTTTGGTTCAAACCCAATAATAATAATAATACATTGATTTTTATTTGGTGTGATACGCAAGTTTTGAAATTACAGATTTTATACATTAGACTAAGCTATAAAATATGTTTTAATTGGTTGAACAAAATAATATGTTCAACTAGCAGCTTGGGATATCATTTTAAGGTACCTACACTGTATTAATGCTAGGCCGTAGAAATAATATTTTGCCACAAAAACAAATGAGATAGCCAAAATTCCTACCTTTATCTTTGACTAAGGAAAGCAACAAATAAATTCTACAGCTGGCTTGCCAGTAATTTGAGGGTCTCAACTCCCCTTATCCCTCTTTCTATACCTTCTACACAAACTTTTTTTTTTCAACCTGCTAGCTTATAAAGTACTGTTGTGAAGAATTACATTGTTGCATTATTGTTTTCCTTTATTATGTCTCTTATTAATACTTTCCTAACTATATTAAAATTAAAATATGTCTCTCTGGATCCCAAATAATTAATATATTCTGTTCACGATAGGTTTTTATCTGGATGACAGTTTTAAAATCATATGTTTAGGTTTTGGGTTGCCAACACTTGTAAAAGATCACAGTTTTGTTATAAATGTAAAGATCTTTAATTGCCTGTTATATATTACATTTAAAATAACGTAAGCTTAAGTTTTCTCATACTATTTAATTTTTTTAAATAATTTCTTTTTATCCAACTCAAAACAATATTTTAAACATAATTAAAAGTACTTATTTTTCGTTTTGGAACGTTATTGATTTGGTGTAATATAGTGCACACATCAATACCTTTTAATACAGGCATCGTATTTACTTGGAAAAGAGAAGATTCTTGTCATTTTTTTACATACAATGAATGATTTTATGATTATTTTATCGTATTTTGAAATATTTAACTGAATAAAATATTTTCATCAACTGCGTGTCTGCATCATTGTAAAAAGCCTTGTTTACTGTTATGTTCAATCATATGGTTTAGATTCGTCAGTCGCCATTTTGAAGCTATGTTCGTTAGAAGTTTTTGTGAAAGTCGTGTGAATATTTTTTTAAATTGAATAAAACTATAAATAAACTTTGTATCAGACCTCAAATAAATATATAAATAATATTGGCCTAAATTACTGTGGTTAACTATCACATTAATATATTACCATCCTTTTCATTACAGTCATCCAAAGTGATAGATGTCAGCTGTTGGCGTAGTTATATATTAGGGATTACTTCTAGTAACATTTTGAGCTGTCATCCAGGTAAACTTAGCTCGTGAATGACTTATATATTTGAATTATTGTTTAATCAGATAGCATACATAATATCTTTAATTAAACCACAAAAGCCCAATTAAACAAAAAAAAACAATAAAACCCAATATAACCCAACCGAGTTGGGTAAAATATAAGCCTTTTTTAACCCCTGTCTACCATACAACTGAATAACACTGTTATTATTTGAGAATGTGGCTTCATGTCACCAAAGGTCCAACTTCATTTGAAACCTTACATACCATGAATGACATAGTCCACACATCCAACCCGTGGGGCTCTTAGAAAATGACTAACACTGTAGAAGTAATTTAGCAAAAGCAGCTTTGTGTCATTCTTCATCCTCACTCAGATATTTGCTCTCCATCATATTAATATTTTTCACATGATATATCCTCTAGCACTTTGGCTCGCTCACAGGGAAAGCATGTCGGAAGATATTGAAGATAAGGTTGTAGTTAACTCCAACAAATTGTAAGGTCTTTCTTGGGTAAGACCATGAAGGACTGCTATTTATATTACAAACTATGAATAGACTAGCATTTAGTGAACAAAGAACAACTTGCCAATATACTTGAAAGTATCATATAGGATCCGAGATCCAGTAGGAAAAGTGTTCTTTTGAGATGTGCCCAGAGGTAAAGAAAATACTTTTTTTTCTCTAAACTCAGGCTTAGGTTTGAGGGATGTGTTGTCTTTGCAGTAGTGGTGGTGGTGGTGGTGGTGGTGGTGGTGGTGGTGGTGGTGGTGGTGGTGGTG
>CABFOW010003251.1:0-17726 GCA_902141385.1 Timema californicum
AAAACCCCTTGTTTTGTTGTGTATGATTTGATTAACAAGACTCTAATAAGCGACTATGAAGAAATGTATTAGTTATACTTTGAAAGGGGGGTGAGGGCTTTAGCCCCCTCATGCCCCTTGGTGCTCTTGTGTTCTATTCCAGAAGTCCCCAATCAGCTCGTATTGTAAACACACACCATGGACTCTACTTCTTTGTTTGCTTCAACAAAACATTGCGATGTTCATCTGTTGTTCTGAAGACACAGGGGCGCCATGACACACAAACACTAGCACACAGATGGTTTGGCTGTCCAAATACTTATAACAGATGTAATTGCGTGTCCACTAAAAACAAAAATACTTAACAATATATTTAGTAAGAAGTCATAACATTTTAAATGTAGCAGACGACAATCCATCAAGAATTCCAACCTTCATTTTAAATTAATTATCTACCTGTACGCCAGGCTGAGGAGTCGAGCTGTGTTCACTGTAAAGTCATCAAAATATTTTATTTTTCACACAAAAACGTTCAAACATATTAAAAATTAAAGGAGCAAACTTATTTACAAAACAATGCATTCTAAATCTCAATTAAATCTCAATCAAATATAATCTTTCATATAATTAAATACATTTTAGTATTGATTAAGGTGATCACTTTTTAATTGATAGCCATAGTTTTTTTACAAGAATCACGTCTTACTACCCATCCAACCTATAAGCATATCCATAATAGTTTAACAGGGGCGAAAAGGTTAGAATTTATAGAAAATGTAATCACATTTGTGTGGAGGAAGTGGGAAAATATCCCTCAGCACACCAGGTAAGGATTCGAACCCCAAGTGCTCTGTCCTTGGTAAGCCATACCAGACGAGGCTGACGCCTCAGTCCGTGTACACACTGGTGCCATTGATAGCAATATTTGTTTTTTAAGCATTCGGATTAACAATATTGATTGTATTTATATAATTAATAAAAAATTAGAACTTTACGTGAGAAAAGGTTTGAAAAAATCCAACCCAAACCGATTGTGCATTTTGGGATAGTTAAATATAAGATTTTAAAAAACCTAAATTAATCCAATATTCATGTGTATGGAAACTAAACTTTTACAATAAAAATAAATTAACTAATTAAATTAAATTATGAATAAATATTTGTTTTATGTTAAAATTGTTTTATTAAAATCAAATAATGTGTTTTGCTTAACGCTTATCTATAAAGCATAAAGAAGTGTGTGAAATGATTGGCCACTTCTCGATGAGGCGGAAAGATTAAATTTGGCAACATGGTAGGGAGACAACTCGAAATAATAAAATAAATCTGAACATTTCTCGGAGTCAGTTGGAGAAAATGGGGGAGGGGTGGCATGGCAGGTGAGCTCCTCTTCAATTAGAGTGCATGGGCGATGCAAACAAACCGAGAGAAAACTGATTTGCTATGGAGAGGTTCTCTTAATCTCTCGAGATGACGTCAGAGGAGAAGATTAGAAGATGGCAGCCCGGCCTCTCTTCGAATTGGTGGACCAGTCTCTTGTCGATATAACGGAAGTTGGTGCTTCATTTTCTCCTTTAAAGCCTTATTAGTCATATAATTTACAAATAAAAAGAAATTAACTCAAAACCTTAAGTCAAGTTATTCGAAACATAACCCAGATTTTGCTAGCCCTATACTGGCAATACCCACATATTAGTAGGTGATACAGTATGCTAAGAACTAAAAAAAGATTTACGATTCCTACTCCAGCCCTGCCCGACTAGGGCAAGCAACCTGCAAAACTCTCGTGTGTGTAGGGAAAATAGTGATGTAAGATGGCGGGTCAGTAAGAGCTAATGGTAAAAAAATACTGGACGTTTATAGCGTAATGTTGTTTTCTATCGATTAAATACATAGAAAAAGTGCAAATATAATCAAATGTTTTATAAATTAAAAATCATAGCATGCAAATTCGTACACACTCCCTCTAAATTCGACCTCCATCGTTGCCAACACTATTAATCGTGACGCGCTAAATTCCACCTTCGCTATCCCTACCCTACAGATGATTGGAGCTCACTGCTAGCCATAGAACACGAATAATTGGATGTGATGCTTTCCCGTTTGTTCGATACTAGAAGGAGAGGAGAGAACAAACTTACGGTCCAAATACATGCTGGAGTATTAAAAAATAATCCGACACACATATAAGGTATAAGTACGCGTTAACCAGTAATCATAGTCGCCCAAGATATGTCCCGCAAGACATTTCTGAGAACAAACAATTGTAAACTGGCCTTCCACACTGACTTGCTTGTCAGACTGAGCTCCACTGCCTTAGTACATCTCCACAGCTATGACCGCCTGCTTTTAAACAGACAAGTGTGCGTGCGTGTTGACTATCCCCGCCCCTGCACTGACTCCGGTCAAACAACCACGTATCCCTTCTCTCTAGTGCGTTAATCAATTTAATAAACATATGCGATGAAAATCAGAGTTTTAACTGTACGGATGGACGGGAAATATCTTGCTGGTATCGTAAAATGGTTACAGTTCTACTCCCCATTTGACGGACTATATTGTGGAGCTGGGTCGCAGGCCACTCGGCCACTCGGCCACTCGGCGTGCAACGAGAGCAAACTGGCGCATAAACGTAGACTGGGTAAATTAGCAGGGCTCTGGTTCTACTAGAGCTACGTTTGGCATCACGTGACCTGTCCTTCCCTCTCTCTCCCACATCTGTCCTACCTTGTTCTCGTGGGTCCCTGTTCGAGAATGTATTACCTTTTATGGCCATGTTTTAGGTTAGAGAGATAATGCCTGACCCTATATATTGTCAAGTTTTAATTGATAAAGACACACTTGTTAATGTACGGCTATGGAGGCCTCTCCCTGGGTAGTTATTGATGGTATGCGCTTCTCGCTAAGATATTCTAGATGGCGAGGTGGTTATTGTCAATTGATGTTTTTAAACTTAAGATGACATTGTGCCATTAACATGCATAACTAATTTTTAGTAATTAGCTTTTCCGTTTAAAGGGGCATTGTGCCATAGCCAAGCTTATCTAGTTGTTATTAATCAGCGCTTAACGCTTTTTAGTTTAAGGGGTCTTTGTGTCATGTATCAAATGTTTAATAGATTGTTGCGCTTAATGTTGTACGTTAGCTAGGAAATATCATTCCACGGCCTTGCTCTAAGTATTGCAAATCCCGCTGAGATGGACCTGACTAGGCTGGTAAAGGACGAATTGTTCTAAGAGATTTCGATAAGGGGAGTGACCCCGGCTTAATCAGTGGCGTAGATGCGATGTCATTTGTCGGACTCGATAGACCTAGAGGACGACGAAGGGGTGGTATTGATCAATATAGAATTGGTTCCTGGATTTGCAACATAGGGCCCTCACCTGTGTCGTAAGCTTGAAAAATGAAGAGAAGAGACTAAAGGGAATCCAAAGCCTAGTTATTCTCAAGGGAAGAAATGATTAACTACGAGTCGACACATTCTCAACAGAGTAAAGCGTGCCGTGCCGACTGGACGACCCACATTTAGAGGGAAAAAAGAAACAACTCCTGAATGAAAGCTTTCAATTAAATACACCTATCGTATCCTTAATAAATGGTCCAAAAGGAGAGGAGGGGAATTTGACGTACAAGATACTTTGGGACAGTCAGGCACGTCGGCACCTGGTACGACGGACACAATGAAGGGTGAGGCTGTGGCCAACAGTTGTGGAACTAGTACACTGACAGAGGACGCTCTGTCCTTCAGTGGAACTCGTTCAGTAGTGAAACCACTTGACCAAACCCGTCGGGACGAGGCAGTATTCGGGAGTTTAACTCGGAGAATACACACCACTTAGGGTAGAAGTCGGCTTGTGTTCGTTCTCAATCTAGTGCGTGATTGGAAAGCCAAGTTTACAAATCAGATACAATCGATCGACTTTATACACCAGGTAACTGAACTCAGAGAAATTTACCAGCTCACAGACAAATAGGGATTGGAAGCCTTACCGGAACTATTCTCAGGGAGAGAACTGAGCTGAGTCCGGAACAACATGAGCACATGGAAAACCTGGGATGATTTCAGAGAGTGGTTTAGATTGAAAATTTTCCTTCAAATTACCAGGTAACATTAGAAGAAGATTTCAGAGGACGATATCAGGGACCACGAGAATGTGTAGCCGAGTATTTAGTGGACATCTAGACTCTTACACGACGCCACGAGGAGCTCTCATTACCGTGGAGCATAGGCAGAATTTACAACAACCTAAGACCAGAAATCGAAATAAATATCAAATGCTCACGGAATAACTTCATTGAAGAATTGCAGGAGGTGGCAACACGTTTTTAACTCGCTCAGAAAGAGATTTCCCAGTACTAGGCAATAAACCCAGAACAAACACGTATGAACAGACCTTACCCGCCAAACAAATACGTGGTGATTAGTCCGGAAAGGTCAAGAGACACCACTGGCAGGATTCAACCAGCACCCACAGCAGGGGACTCTCACCTGGGAAGAGGTTGGTGCTGAAGGCAGTAGGAGATCTCCAAGTACTACAAACCAAGCAAATAAGAGAACCGAGGATGGATTCACGACTGTTTTCCCTGGAAAATGTTACCAGTGTGGGTGGACTGATCACCTGATGAGAGAGTGTACGTATGGGAGGGGTAGCCATAATGCCAAGGGTGGACGGAACGTCACACATTTATTTGCGTTCAAGGAACCAAAGGAAGCCAAGTTACAACGAGGAAGGAAGGGAAATAACCTATTACGAGGAGTGAGAATCGGTATGGGAAAAGACATCTACTGTCGCTCTCTTAGATACAAGGACAGGAGATTATGTGCTTTCTGGAGAATTCTACCGCAAACTTCAAGAGAACCTATTAGTACAAAGTGTTGAAAAGTGTGCGTTAGCATGTATATTAGCCAATGGACAGCCCTTAAAGATCTAAGAAAAGGCCAAAGTATTGGCAAAGATATGGCCATTTATGTGGCCTACCTGGTTTTTGATGTCTCCCTCTTTATTTGCAGAAGTTATCTTAGGGAAGTGGTTCATAGTGAATTTGGGTCTGAAGATAGATTTTCATGCGGAGGAGTTGATGTTCCCGTTTGCAACAGGAGTTGTGGTACCATTAAAGACAATAGGTAGCTTGGGAGAGAGACCGGTCAGTATGGTAGATGACTCAACGAGGGTGGAGTTGTGGTACCATTGGAGACAATAGGTAGCATGGGAGAGAGACCGGTCAGTATGGTAGATGACTCAACGAGGGTGGAGTTGTGGTAACATTAAAGACAATAGGTAGCTTGGGAGAGAGGCCGGTCAGTATGGTAGATGACTCAACGAGGGTGGAGTTGGTGAGTCTGATATAAGGATTTCCTGACGTAGTGACAAGCAAGGTTGGGCGTACCGACATAATTACCCACCCGATTGAACTGGACGATCCAACCCCGATGAGTTCCAAACCTTATTAATATGCACCTCCTAAGTTTCAGATATTAAAAGACCACATCAAATCTTTGGAACAGAAGCATATAATACGACGCTACAGCAGTCTCTACGCTTCTTCTTGCTTTCTGATTTATAAAGTAAACAAGTAGGGATGGTTGCTACATATTATAGAAAATTGAACCAAAATATCAAAGATGAGGCGATGCCAACGCCAACCATAGAGATGGCGTTGCAATTCTTGGGTGGAGCAGCAGTATACACAATTATTGACCTTAAAAAGGCATATTACCATATACCACTGTCCGAAGAGACCAGACCGTTGACTGCCTTCATTCCACAGTTTGGGTTGTACGAGTTTAACGTCTTACCGTTGCGGCTAGCCACTGGGGCCCAAATACTCGCACGGCTCTTGAACACCATTTGCGGTATGCGGTATTGCCGGTGGCTGGATTCAAAATGCAGGGAGAACTTCTGTTGACTAGACCATCAGAGAAAATAGGTTGGTAGGTTGCTGCCTTGGAGATATATATATACAGACGTCGTAATAAGGTATTACCATTAATGTCCCCTAGGAGGACACTTATGAATAATAAAAACAGTTTGCGAAAGTAATAAAGATGTTATATTGGGAAAGTATGAACTAGGACATACGAGAACTTCTGAGGAGTTGCGAGATATGTACCCGTGCTAAGCCAGCCCAAATGACAATGTATGGTGCGTTGTGATCGGAAGTCACGAACTTTCCAATGCAAAGATTGTTTATAGATTTCTTTGGACCACTAGCCCGGTTGAAAGTAGGATATACATATATTTTGACAGCAATAGACGGATTTACTAAGTAAGTTTAGATGATGCCTGCTAGAAGACCGACGGCGAAGGTGGCAGTGAAACTACTCGATGAGAACATCTTCCGTAATTTTGGACTACCTTACACAATTGTATCTGACAATAGGAGTCAGCTCTGATCAGAGGCTTTTAAGCGTATGTGTTTTGCGAGGGGCGTCCGACATATTACGACTTCACCTCATTATCCCAACCCTTCACAAAGGGAGAGGTTCCACAGGAACTTTAAAAATGCGTTAATTCCATATCATCACGCGAATCATAGGAGATGGGATGCGGACCTGAAATGGCTGCAACTCGCATTTAACACAGCCAAACATGTGAGCCCCAGAAAAAACCCATTCAAACTCTTACTTGGGTACAAGACGTTACAGTCGATTAATCTCCAGTGGGAGATCTTCCCGGACAACTGGGAAGAGAAGCCCGCTCAGACATCAGTGCAGCGCAGGGCTAAGGCTCTAGAACTTTTAAATAAAGGCACATGAAGCTGTACCCAGACGGTACAACAAGGGTAGGGAGACAGTTCCGTACTTAGTAGGAGACCAGGTGGTTTGGAAGATGCATAACTTAAGCAAACCTGGAGAAGGCGTTACTGATAAACTTGACTTTAGGTAGTCCACCCCTGCCACAATTGAACGGTTTTTGACACCGATTACGGTGCAGCTAGAGAAGTCTGAATCTAGTCGTCTCACCCGGAAAGCTCACATCAGACAACTGAAACCATACCATGGTTTAGTAGATTTGAAAATAGGGGTAGGAGATTCCTCTGGCCAGGGGGTTGCCGCTTGTTGTCGGTATAACTTGTAATTTGCTATGTTTTGCCTATTTTAGTTTTGCGCCAGGCGGAAGACAGGTTTGTGGGAAACGGGATAGAGATGTAGTCCTTTAACATTTGTTCTGTAAACTTTCACATGTATTTATAGTTATAAATGTGTGTATTTTTGTGGCTATCTTAAATATTCACAGTGTTTACCTGTACAAGTGACATTTTGAGTATTTACACAGAAATAAGTATGTTTGTATGATTCTATATAATTTTGTATATTTGAGTATTTTTTAAAAAAAGGGGGGGGGATTGTGTACCATCTACGTAACACCATGAGGATTATTTGAAATGTGTGACAGTAGATGGCACTTCGCACCCACGGTGGTCAAAGGTGGAGTGCATAAGAATAGGTCAGTGATGTACGGATTGTTTAACAGGATAGGACTACACATGCACCACATGAGGCAAAACAGTCAGACAGAAAATATATTTCTTGAGTGCCCAGTGGGCTAGTGTATTAGAATGTTTAAACCTTTTTGATTTTGATTTTTTTTCACTCTCGCTAATGAAGGGTGCATTCAAGCACAGGAAGGAAGTATCTAATTGGACGACCGTTCTAACAGACATTAGGGGTGCTATCCCCACGAAAGTTATCTAGGTTCAAATCCCAGTGGCCACGCCGTCTAAAAGTCAAGCTCCTCTAATTCCGGTGGGGGGATGTTGTAATTGAATCCCCACTAGGTAAACTGTTGATAGTTTTACCTTCACTTGTATAATGCTGGAAAATGTTCTTAATAATCCCTACTGCACTATCATAATTAATATATATAGAAGTTTAGCCATAAAGGGTGCATATAACTCATCTAGTTATAGTGGTGGAGGTCATGGATTGAATCTCCGCTGAGGTATACTATCACTAGTTCTCAATAAATGGTTTCCCTCTCCCTCACTACACGTAAACGCTGGAACATTTCTACCTTACCCCTCCACCAACAGTGCACCATGTTGGTATGGTGGATACCTACATCTGCGCATGTCAGAGGATACCATACAAACAATTTTAGTAGACTTGTAGGGGGATAGCGGCCCTTAACTGAAGCTTCCAAGGCCCATGATGATGCATAATCATAGCTGTGTTAATACTCCCTAGTTGCGACATCAAAGTTTCCCTTCTCAATGTGTCTTACCTTCGGGGGGTTTGACACACGAAGAGGGGTGGTGGAGTGATGGATAAATTGAAAGGGGTTTTGCTGCATTGAGCCATTGCTGGCTGCTCACACTCTACGCTAAACAGCCGTCGGGAGAGTTTCATCCTGCGCGCCCGACGCCATGGAATGCACGTTCCCCCACCAATAAATAAAAAGACTCCCACAAATATTATTATTATTATTATTATTATTATTATTATTATTATTATTAGCACCGCGTCTTACTACCCGTTCGGGTTATACGCACTCATGCTAATGTGTAATGGTAGGGTGATTGTGAGATGAAATGGAGGACCTACAGTTTAACGTGGGATCCAAACCACGGTGGAGGCCTGGCATTCCCCACATTCACAAGATGTCTTGTCAGAGGTGAAGGAAGGGTTTGGCAATCAGATAAATCTGTGCCGGGACCAAGGATTGAACCCCGGCCGCCAGCACAGAAGTCTGACACCTTACCCCTTCCCACAAATAGACTCCGACACCAGTCCCAATCCTAACCAGACATATAATCCAATTGTACACATAAAAAACCAATGCACACATATAAAAAACTAATGGTAAAGGAACCATTAAATTTGGACAGTAATAAACCAGCACAATTACACCCTACAAAACAATTCAATGACCCAGAGGTCTATAACGTCACACATTCCAAAATAACCCGGTTGCGACATCACACACAGCATTGTGACATGACGTAATCATCACTAAACATACTTTCTCCAGATTGGGTTTAATGGTTAAAGGTCAATTTCCGAAAAATTTCCCCCTAGCTACTTACGAGTATTACGGTGTGAAAATCACTGTACTTAACTTCACTTTAATTGGCGGCGTAATCAGGTGATCAGGCTGGGCTATTTCCCACTGGGAGAAATTTGCCCCCCCCCCCTCCTACAGAAATATATTTTCCCCTCCCTTCACCCTCAAACATTGTTTTATTACAACGTTAATTGTATTTTACCCTTTTGTTAAATACTTAAATATATTTATGACTGTCTACAATTTATTTTTCAACTGATAGAATTATGCGCCGACCGCCAGCACGATGCAATGAGTCATGAAAGACACCCACGTTCCATGCTACAGCCAACTTCCTGTCCAAGCTCACGTCACAAGTCACCCCTTGTCCACTTTCTTTTTCAAGGCCATTTCACCATTTACCCCTCTACCTGTGTCCTTTGAATTTAGTGTGTAAGTGCGTGTGGTGCTAGTGTTTTCTTAAATAGAGGGTTTATAGAGATGTAATTTCTTCGTTGTAAAGTAGTTTTTGTCATTCCCCGAGATAATAATTTTGTTGTGACTTGTATTACAAAGTTTGAATTTTTTTTAAAATCACTGATGGAGTAATAATAATTGGGCAATCGCGATTCATCGATATACTTCTATTGCGAACTATCGCAAAATATTTAAAAGAGGAAATCCTTGTTCGATTATTTTGATAAAGGGAAAGAGTCTCGCGTCATTCCCAATCATTATCCCCAAATTTTTAAATCTTATCCAACAGTAATGAAGGACACTAACATTGTTCAAGAATGTAATACAATATCAGGTAAGTATATATACTTTATATTTAAAATCAGACATTTATTATTTGATTGTTTTGTCACCACGTTTTACTGCCTTTCTGGGTTATATGCGTATGAACTCATTACGCTAATGGGCTATGGATAAGCTAGGTTGAATTTATAGAAAGTGTCCCCACATTTGCGTAGAGGAAGCTTAGAAAGCCATTTAGGGAAAACAACACTCTGTACACCTAACCAAGATTCGAACCCAGATTTATTCATCTTCGGCAGTGCGGTGTATATCAAGAGTGACCTCTTGGACCTAAGGTGACTAAATCGTGACACGCGTGCCACTAGTGGCACGCCTAAGTCACCGTAAATTTTGTTGGAATATAGTAAATTATAACAATGTCAAATAAAATAAATAAACCATCTAAGTTAATAAATTGCAAGAATTTTAGTTATTAAGTTGTCCGTCTGTGTGTATTGCTTCCCGCCACTCAAGCTGGCTTTCTCTCCCCCTTCCGCTACACAATCTACACCCCCTCACCCTGCCACGTGCCACCCTGTACAGATTCCTTAGTTGCTATTTGTTGGCATACTCACTGCTATGTACTGTGCTATACTCAGTCTTAAAATATTGGTTTTTCATTATAAATAGGAAAAAACTAAAAAAAATCCTATACCAATCAGGAATTAAAAAATTTATATTACCCTACCAATTTTTTTAAAAAAGGTGGTGGTGCAAAGATAAGTTTAGGTCAGGGATTTTGGGGTGGAGTGACTCACCCAAGATTATCTCAGAGAGTGGCATGCCAGAAGAAAAAAAGTTATCACATCATTCGGCCACCGAAGCGGGTCATTCGATATATTAAAAAGTAAAAGGATTACAGTTGAGTCACAATAACACAATACAAAATGGGAGGTCAATGTGATATTTTAAAAACGTTTATATGATTTGAATTTTTAATTAAATTAAGTTAAATATAAACGTATGGTATTATTATTTTGTGATCTTAGCAATATTTTGTGACACTATGAATGATCATTAATAAAATTACACTAGGCCTCAGGGACGTAGCCTGGACATCTAGATCCTCTATGTTATTTAATATATAAATATATTTTTACAAAAAATACCACAAATAGAAATTAAAAGGCAAATTTTTTATTAAAAATAAATTTGTATTCCCATCGTCAAATATTGTTGGTAAATAAGATTTTTTTCCTTTTTCTAATCTAGGAAATGAGGATAGAGATAAGAACGCATCTGCTGGTCCCAGTCACTCAAAAAGAGAGGATGTAGCTTTGGAGTTTGACGGAAGTAATAATATTTACGGTCTCGTCCAGCGCCAACCTCTCCCTGTGCCAAATTACACTGAAAAGTCAAAAGGTGATAAGAAAATCAAACGTCGTGACCATAAATTTAATCAACGCTGGTTTTTGAATTTCCTTGGCTTCACTTTCAAAGTGAAGAAGTTGACATGTTGTGATTCAAACGTAAGAAATCAAAGAATGACAATCTCTTTGGCTACAACTCAAAACTTTAGACCACGTTTATTAGTAAAGGCTACAATAATAGGAAAGAGTCTGAAAGTAAATTTAAAATACATGCAAAGAGTCGTATGCACGAGGATGCTGTGGAAAAAACAACACAAAAGGAAAACTTAATTCAGTGGCCAAAGAAATGTATAAAGAAAAATAAAAGCAGCCAATTTTAGTCCGAAAGGCATTGCATGCACAAATGACGTATCTTTGAAGACAAGGCATTCCAATACGAGGTGACAATAACAGTGATGGGAACTGTACGGCGTTGCTTGCTCTGAGCACTGGTGACATACCTGGACTCAAACAGTTTAGTTCTCGATCGAAGGACTTCACTACACGTGACATGTAAAATGAAATGATAAAAATGGTGGAAGACGCTGTCCTAAGAAAATATTGAATGAAATACGGAACGTAAAGCATTTTAGTTTGATTGTAGATGAGACTGCAGACATTTCCAAGAAGGAGGAACAAGTTTCAATCTCTGTAAGAATAGTAAATGAAAATATGGAACCAAGAGAGTACTTTTTAGGTTTCTATGAGACAAGTTCTGTCCTAACAAGTCTGATCATGGGTACCTTGACGCGATTTCACCTCTCTCTGGAGAATGTTCGTGGTCAATGCTATGATGGCGCTTCAAGTATGCGAGGAGTTCATAATGGCGTCCAAGCTAAAAAAAAACATCTGTTAGCAATGTATGTGCATTGCACTAATAATTGTTTGAATTTAGCGCTCCAAGACACTGCTCGTGCGATCCCTCTTATGAAGGACTGTTTGAAATGGGTACATGATGTGGTCATAGCCACTGCTCCAAAGCGCTCTGCACGACGCGGTGTACCGTTCGATACTCGTCTATTGTCAGTGTCATTAAAACATAGCATAGTACAAGCTGTACTTCTAGCGCTAGAACAGATCAGTGTATCAGGTGAAGATGTGTCGAGCACTGCACGAGGTCTTTACCATCAGTTTTTAAAGTGTGAAGTTTATTTGGGAGTGCTAATAGGAAAAGTTTTCGGCTGCACAGAAAACCCTGCCTTAGTCTCACAGAGCCTTAAGCAAACAGTTAATGGAGGAATGGAAGCAGCTGTCTCGCCTGTAAAATATTTAAGGGGTATCAGATCCGAAGAGACATTTGATTCACTGTGGAGTGAGATGGAAGAAGCCCAACAAAAATATGATTTTATACCTATCAGCCTGTCACGAACCAAGCAAGTTCCAAGGAAACTAGAGCATAGACAAGGAACCATAGAACCGACAGTGGCTCTCAGTAGAAAATAATTATGAGGAAAACGTACTACGAGATAGTTGATACAGTCACAGCACAGATCTAGAGGCGCTCTACTCAAACTGATTCAAATAAACTTTGCATACTCGAAAGGGTTCTTCTAAGAGCAGTTGAGGAATGGGCTAGTGACGAAGAAACACGACGCACACTTAGAAACTATGGTTTAAACACGGATTATGTTGACCTGGATGCAAAACTGTTGGCATGAATTACTCCCACCCAATCTAAGGGTTTGAACGATCTAGTTTACATTTACATTGCGATGCATGAGAGTACAAGGCGATTATTTCCAGTAACTTGAAGTTGCTTTTAGTCGTCCCATCATCAACAGCAAGTGATGAAAGAACCTTTTCGGCCTTAAAGCTACTCGAGACATACCGACATAGCACCTTGGTTCAATATCGACTGAATCACTTGGCCATTTTGCATGTCTACAACGAACGAGTTGACAATCTTGATATTGATGTGTTGTGTGGAGAGTTTGTCAAAGCTAACACATAGTGTGTGTGTGTGTGTGTGTGTGTGTTTGGAAAGTGATCATACATAGCATGTGTTCATTTGACAAACTTATTTTGTATGAATTATAATGCATTCATATTCATACATCACACATGTTAAATTTTAAAACAAAAACAAACAAAACTTAATTTGAGATACTCTATGTACATCATAGTTAGGTCTAGTTCTATTTACGAGTATTTAAACTTTGTGACAATGTAAATAAATATTTAAACTTTGTGACAATGTAAATAAATATTTAAATCTTGTCATAGGACTAGTTACGTCAATATAGATATTTGACTAAAACCACGTTTCTATTATTCCTATTTTTAAATTGTACAAGATCGCTAACTAGAGCAATATTAAAATTTTGTTTATCAAATAATTTTTTATAAATATATTTCTAGCATTTTTTATAATATTGCTGTGTGACATTGCTCGTTCATGATTTAATTGAAATATACTTTTTTGAAAAATATGACATGGAAATTGAACTCATAAATTTTTCTTAGCACGAGGTTTTATTTAAGTTTCTAAATAATATTGTTGAGCTTTAGGCAACACCATAAAGGTTGAGTAAGATAATAATATAATTTTAGTGCATTTTATGATTTTATTTAGTTGTAAAATTCAATATATATTTAGATGACCACTTCAAATAGTTTTTAGGGATATCCATTTTACAAAAATGATACTAGGGCTGCGAGGGGGTGGGTGGTTTGCAAGGGAAGTCCCTATATTCACTTTTTTTCCCTTGCCTCCTGCCCCCTGCCCTCAACTCTTAGCTCGATAGGTAGACGCGATAGTGCTAAGATAAGGTAAATATATTGATTGATTTTGTTGCTCGTGGAAGAAAGAACATCTCGCACTGGTGTGCGGAATGCCTACAAAGAAGGAGGTGCTACACGTCTCTATACTCTCAATTGAAATTGACAGGATGATAGAGAGGTGTGTGCGTCATACGAACGATCTCTTAGACGGGCTGACGGGCTCTAAACAAGCTCGGGAGAGTCTCAAGTATTGTTCCAGAGTCTGAGTGTGTAAGGACAGGCACAGCAACTGAATATAAAAACAGGTACAATTTCAAATATGAGACAAGCTCAGAATATAACGCAGTGTGGAACAAGTAACATGCAATTTTTAATTTATCAGTCATTTTGTTTATAATATAAAGAGCATGGAGTAAAATATCAATAAAAATAAGTTATTCATAACCCTTAGCACGAAACGAACTCTGGATAACTGAAGTTACTTGTAAGAAGTATATTCTAATCAGACTTATCGGAATATTTGTATTTATATACACTCCGTTTACCCTATAAGGTAGCAGTATTACCTTGACGGACAACACTACAAGTAGTTAGGATGAACCACCAGCCCAACTTGACCTTGAGAATTTCTCCTCATTAACTTATCCCTCCTTCCTTCAATCCTGGTAAGTGACTTCTCATGATGACATAGCGATAGTTTGGTAGAACTTTCACCGTTAAAAACTAGCTTTAAAGTTGACGGGGCAGCACGCAGCCCACATTACATCCATTTACCTGCAGACTAAATTTGATTAGCTCTCATCTCAACTACCATTAGTGGTAGCAAAATATGGGGAGGGGGCGGGGTTAGAATCGAATCACTGCCAGGTAAATTGTTGGTAGTTCTCCCTCCACGTAAAAAATGCTGGAACATTTTCTTAATCATCCCTACCACACTATCATAATTAATATATTTAGGCGTTAAGCCAGAAATGGTGCGTGTAGCTCATCTAGCTATGGTGGTGCGGGTCGGGGGTTCGAATCTCCACTGAGGTGTACTGTCACTAGTTCTCTCTAAATGGGTTCCCCCTGCCTCACTTCGTGTAAACGCTGGAACATTTCTACCTTACTCCTCCGCCAACAGTGGACCATGTTGGTATGTCGGATACCTAAATCCACGCATGTCGATGGACGATACCACACAACCAGTTTTAGTAGATATTTCTGGGAGATAACGATCCCTAGCTGGGGCTTCCGAGGCCCCTGATTGTGCTTTATCAGATATCTGTAAATGCTCTCTATTTGCGACATCAAAGTTTCCCTTCGAAATGTGTCCTAGCCCCGGGGGGATTTGGTTATAAAGTTTTAACATATATTTAATTATATTATTTTTATCAGGCCTATGTATTTTTTCTCATCGCGTATTAGTCGTCATTCAGGTTGTTGGCATGCATTCATTAATTATGCTAATAGAATAGTAATAAGGTAAGAGGAAATGCACCCTCATTTAAGTGGAGGAAGAGTGGGTAACCATTTAGGGAAAACATCATCCCCCATTTCGATACACGGGATTCGAACTCCAACAGTCCTATCGCTGTTAATCCAGTCCAACACGAGAGTGACGCAGTAAGCGATGTGACCACCGATAATGTTTGCATATTGTCATATTCACATTTTATTGTTTTAAATAGTATAACATTTTCATCAAGTTTTTGTCACTGCGTCTCACAATCCGTTCGGGTTGTACGCATCTGAAATATAAATAAATCGTATGTGTTAAGTATGATGAAGATAGACTTGAGATAAAGTGCACCCTCATTTGCATGGAGAGTAAGTGAAAATACACTTGTAAAAAACAACACCCTCAGCAAGACCGACAGGGATTCGAACTACGATTTATCTCTTACTGGCAATCCAACCTATTGTGAGAATGACACCTTAGACCATCCGATCACTGAAGCTGACTTCATGGTTGTGTTCTTACCCATACATGTGGTCACGTGGTCTAAACATCAAGTTCATGTAGTCTGGATTACTGATGGCGGGAAGGTCAAGGTTTAAATAATTATTGGGTATACTCAGAGTGGTATTTTTCCCCTCTCCATCCACGCAATTACGAATACCTTTCCTCTGAACTCTACCTTATTACTCCCTGCTACTTTAATGTAATTAAAATGTAAATAGGCCGGACGGGTAGTAAGATGCAGGACAAAATAGAAGTGTGTTACTATAATCCACCCACCCCTCCCTATACTTATTCTGGATACAGCACTGTATTTGTTTTAGCACCGTGTATTATTATATTTTAGTCAGATTCAACTGCTACTGGATTGTTCCTGGTCACTTGGTTCGGTAATCGACCACAGTAACACATTTCCACTTCTGACGAGAGTATTGTATTGTCACACAATAAACTAAAGATTAGAGGCTCGAGGTTGGGAAAGTTTGAGTGGCTACCTACTACCCACCCCTTTCCCCCCACTACAAAACTGCCTTTGGGAAAGAGATTTGAAATCTATCAACAGGCTTCAGTAAGATACCGGGGTAAAACTAAATCTTGCTGTAAAGAAAGACATAATTCCTTCCTCCTTGAGGGGTTGTCCCCTTTTGAGGCCTGTAAAGTCGAACACAGGGGTCACTTGATTTAAAAAAGTAGTGGGGGAAGCTCCTTAAAGATAAAACTAATATAGTTATCAATATAAAGTGAATCTGACGTGTGAAGATAATTCCGACCACTGCGACAGCCTCTGGTGTAATGGTTGCCAACTTATTCCGAGCTAAGCCAGATCCACCCTCGCAGTTTTCCACATTCAAAAAGATCTTGGCCAGTTGTAGGGTCCTTCAATGGTTCAACTGATAGCAACTCTTTTGTAATTGCAAAATTTTACTCCCTTCCTCTGATAAAGACAAGCAGTTGTGCGGTATATTGTATGTGAGTGCTCTCATCTAGCGGCAATGAGTACCACTCGAATGAATGCCAGCCTCGAGTAGCTGTTCCGACAGATTCTGTGAATTGGCATCAATACGACATGCTATAGTTCTCCCGTACAACAATACAGCTTCAATCTTTGTTTTGACTTCTGGAAAGACAATATCAAGAGCAATAAGCACACAGTCGTTTAAAAATTCTCCTTCACAAAACTTTTGTTGTGTTTGGCAATTTTATGAGCAAGTACAAAACTTGCCTTTGTGGCAGACCCTCGAATGGTTGTCCGTTTTGAAAAAGCATTGTTTCGTCGTTTTAAACTTCCACACAAGTTAGTAGCATTTTGCTGTAATTCACTTTCTGATAAGCTACTTCCAAACTTACTGTGCTTAGTTTGAAAATGTCTCTTCAAGTTGTATTCCTTAAAAACAGCAACACTGTCATGGCATAATCGGCACACCACATTACTTTAAACATTTGTACAAAAGTACTTGTACGTCCATTCCTTGTTAAAAACATGGCATTCCTCTACAATTTTACGGTTTTTCGCTGCAGCACTCATTGTTAGAAATATAATACACAAATACAGCGCTCGGACGACGACAAACAGGCGCGTGAGAATACATCTGTGGACTGGTGGAGCTCGGTCGTGCAGGTAGGGGTGGACTGGTGGAACTCGGTCGTGTAGGTAGGAGAGGACTGGTGGAGCTCGGTCGTGCAGGTAGGGGTGGACTGGTGGAGCTCGGTCGTGCAGGTAGAGGTAGACTGGTGGAGCTCGGTCGTGCAAGTAGGTGTGGACTGGTGGAGCTCGGTCGTGCAGGTAGGGGTGGACTGGTGGAGCTCGGTCATGCAGGTAGGGGTGGACTGGTGGAACTCGGTCGTGCAGGTAGGTGTGGACTGGTGGAACTCGGTCGTGCAGGTAGGTGTGGACTGGTGGAACTCGGTCGTGCAGGTAGGGGTGGACTGGTGGAACTCGGTCGTGGAGGTAGG
>CABFOW010003251.1:46442-78580 GCA_902141385.1 Timema californicum
TGTGTATAAGCTGAACAGGCAGTGAAACGCGGGGATTCAACTCTTACAAACATATTAAAAATTTTCAAATATCAGTAATCAGCACTACTATTAAATTAGTTGTTGAAAAACGAATATAATATGTAATTATTTTTATATAAGTAAATAACTTGCCAGATACCTATTTTGAGCCAAATCGTTAAAATTTTATAAAAGATTTCAAATTTTATGAAAAATCAGTCCCTGGCAAGCTACCCTTTAGTGAATTTTCCCCTAAAAAAGTGTACATTTCTATTTGTCATGTCGAAAACTACCCAGATTAAGGATGTGAAAAAAGTATCGATACTTTACTAATATCGATATTTTCCTTTCGATACTACAGTAGCCCCATGGCTTCTTTGGTGCTGACTGACAGCTCACAGCTGACTTGTGACAGTCAAAATGTAGGTATATACCTAAATTTTGACCTTCAGAAGTGACAGCTGCTAAACACATGTTTTTGCAGATCATCTGGTTCGGCGTAGGGATACCTAATTTGGTCTGGTAACATTTTAAAGCTGTCAGTCAGCACCAAAGAAGCCATGGGGCTACTGTAGTTATTTTAGTCGATACTTTTTTCCAATGATTCTACTGATATTAGTACTCACATTCCAGTATCGAAAGAAACCAGTTTCTAGCTATCTTCGCTCAAGCTGGGACTCTCGTGGACCGTGGAGGAAGAACTAATGATATTATTTCTCAATTCTCTGCAACTCTGGCTGGCGTGGTAACACCCTCTATAATAGCCACCATACAATACTGTCTATCATACCTTCCAAGTTCCAACACATAACATACACGCGATAGACCAAGGTATACTATAATATGGTTAAATAATTATAATTTTCACTGTTTAAATAAATATGAAAATAGAATTATGATGCAAAGTTGAAATTGTTATACTAGATTAAAAATATCCAGATTAAAATTTCTATTACGATACAAACTGTTATCGATACAATATCCCCACTTCCTCGGCCACGGTCCAGGCTATAGAGCGCCTCGTTATTTATAACTAGCTTGTTCCATTACTGAGGGAAATAGTGTCGTTTATTCTAAATATCGACCAAAATAAGTTTTATAATGCACATCTTTATTGTGTATAAATTAATGAAACCTTTATAAGAATATAGGTAAGAAGCTCAACTAGGGTGGTTCCATAGAGAAAGGGTAGTTCTGTCCTTACACTGACCACGTGGGCAAGATGACCATCGAGACCGACAGTTGGTCAGCAAGCATTTCAACCGTTACCAGAACTACAGACATCTATAGTGGCTGATAATGACATTTATAGTGGCTGAATAATGACATCTATAGTGGCTGATAATGACATCAATATTTCACACGCCAGAAAAGGTCACCAGACACAAGTCATGTATTCATAGGGAAAAGGTATCGAAGGTCAAAAAGAGAAATTAGTGTGTAAAACTGTTTCCAGCCATGACATAAAAACAATATATTTATTTAATCTTTAAAGTATATTAATTACTAAGGTGTAAAAGATTGCGTGAAAAACAGTTTAAACAAAAAACGTTTATAAACTTTGGAAGTCCTTGAATCTAATAAGACATTATAACTTTGTGTTCTATTTAATTATCTTTTTCTGGGTAGACTAATATTGTTCAAAACTTCATGACAATACGTTTATATTATCATAGGAACAATTACAATTTTTGTTTGGGGAAGCAAGGCATTTGCTGAACTCGATCCATGAATTAATTCTGATCTTATTTTTATTGCAAAACTATTAAGGTGCAAAACACCATACTTGGGTGCAAAACGCCATACTTGGGTGCAAAACGGTGGCATATCTAAATTTTGAACGGGTGATCTGTCATAAGACTCTAGCTTGTATATTTGTGATCCCCCCTCTCCTACATAACATTCCTCTCTAATGACAGCTCATCACTTCCGGTCGGCTGGATTGACGTTGTTTTCGAGCAACAGTCACAATTCCAAGGACTGCCAGAACACCTCTGTTTCCCACTCTCCATCCTTGGTAATTGTGGATACCTGTATTTAATATGAGCGGAACCTTTCATTCAAAACCGACGCATTTGAAAAGGTAATCAATTACTTTTTGTCAAATAGAAAGCCCGCTACTTACAAGAGAAATGCTACCGTCATCTGTTAGCTAGCAGACGAGCATCGCTTTATCGTTCTATTTGTAGATAACGTTCGTGAGTTTCCGGTCTGTTGTCCTCTACCTGAGCCCGAAGTTCCCCGAACTCGTGACGTGTGATGTGTCGACGTCAGGGAGGGGCGCTGCCAACAGTCGAGTAACGCCAAGCGACCAGGATTGTTCGGTTTCTCTCCGTATATTGTAGTGTTGCGCTCGTATCGTGCGAATAACTTGTTCGATCCGGAGTGTACTCACATGTTGATCAGAGTCTGTTTATAATTGGTGTGTTTGTGTTGATTAGTGAGTGATCACACCTGTGAGTAATCTTGTCAGGGGTGTGGTTCACTTAATACGGCCGGTAGATATGTGGCGATGGTGAGATGTGTGTCCACAGCTGATTGAGTGTGGATTAGTTAACGAGGAATTGTGCTTCTTTTCAAGAACAATGAGGATCAGATTGAAGCTGTCTGCTGTGGTGATGGTGTTGGCGTTGGCGTTCATCAGCTTCCCAGAGTTCGTGTCAACGCTTGAGTCACAAGGTAGGAACGCAAGCACACCTGTTTGCAGCCGTCTCTCTCTCTCTCTGTCGGCACTTTGGCGGCCAGCACTCAAGTGCTCTGTTATTAAACATCTGGCAGATTGGTTCATTGTTTCATGTGTAACACGTGCTAAAACGTCTAGGAGCAGAATTCTGATTGGAGGAAAGGGTCATAATTTAAACTGTTTGCAGTCATCGTTTATAAAATTTTAAATTATAATATTATTAGTAGTATTATTATTAGTTGATATTATCGTTTCCAAGTTTCAGCTGCACATGACTAGACGTATGAATATAATGTATAAGTTGTTTTTACAACCTATATCTTCATCCGACTCCATTTGAATATTAAATGACTAGTGAGGACCAATCAGAGCGATGTATTTGTTCGGCCAAGTTCCGCAAGCCGTCTCGCTCTGCGTTCGAATAGTCTCAAGAGCCCAAAGATATCACTCCCGATGATGAGATCGGGGCTTGAATCCCGGTCGGGTTTTTACTAAATGGTTTCCATTCTCTTATTTAATCGCACACGTGCACTCTCTCTAAAACCAACCTACCCTATTAGACTCTATATGCATGTATCCCGATTGGGTAGTAATACAAGGTGACAATCAAACTGGGTATCGGGCCATTTAATTGTCAGGGTAGACAACGTTTTGTGGTTCTTTTTACCAAACAAAATAAATCTTGACTTGCAATGATATTTATTCCATGATGCACAAGAAAGCCTCACTTATTAGGCCTAAAACCTTTGGATTGTTTGGTTAAATAAGTAACTAGACTTTGATCAGAAACACACGAGCAAGTTTGAATGGAAATAACTACCTAGGCCCTAGTCTGTACGTTTATAAAACTACCTAGGCCCTAGTCTCTACGTGTATAGAACTACCTAGGCCCTAGTCTGTACGTTTATAAAACTACCTAGGCCCTAGTCTGTACGTTTATAAAACTATCTAGGCCCTAGTCTGTACGTTTATAAAACTATCTAGGCCTTAGTCTGTACGTGTATAAAACTATCTAGGCCCTAGTCTCTACGTTTATAAAACTACCTAGGCCCTATTCTGTACGTTTATAAAACTATCTAGGCCCTAGTCTTTACGTTTATAAAACTACCTAGGCCCTAGTCTGTACGTTTATAAAACTATCTAGGCCCTAGTCTGTACGTGTATAAAACTATATAGGCCCTAGTCTGTACGTTTATAAAACTATCTAGGCCCTAGTTTGTACGTGTATAAAACTACATAGGCCCTAGTCTGTACGTGTATAAAACTACCTAGGCCCTAGTCTGTACGTGTATAAAACTACTTAGGCCCTAGTCTATACGTGTATAAAACTACCTAGGCCCTAGTCTATACGTGTATAAAACTACCTAGGCCCTAGTCTATACGAGTCTGTACGTTTATAAAACTACCTAGGCCCTAGTCTGTACGTTTATAAAACTACCTAGGCCCTAGTCTGTAGGTTTATAAAACTACCTAGGCCCCAGTGTCTACGTCTATAAAACTATCTACATTTATAAAACCATCCAAATTTGGATTTTAATAGACTTAAAGGTTGGGTTAAGCTTATTTGATTATTTACCCCCTCACGATAAATTAAATTGAAAATTAGATTATGCTTACAACTATTTGAAGCAGAAATTTTTTGGAATTGGGATTCCTCTAAAGGCAATTTTGATTAGTCCTTGCCTTGAATTTGTTAATAAATGATATTACCGTAGAAGCCTTCTGAAGTGGTCTTTGTCCGGCAATATTTTGAATGTTTAATCATCCATATCGAGTAGGTAAAAAAATAATAATAATATTGGTTCCTTAACCTGATACGTTGACAGTTTAAAACCGCTCTCTTATTTTTATTGGCGCATGGCGGCCATTTTTGTATCGTGTTGGCTCATAACATTTTCAGCATTTGTAAGGGTTTGCGGTAACTTCATTAGCTCAGCTGTGCTATGTCCTATCACAAATTTACAAAGACTATGATAAGCACATTGTAGGTTACAATTTTGTTAAGGTATAGGTTAGTATGCTTCTAAAAATACGTCATCAATTTTAAGACCAAAGTTTTGTATTGCAACCGCTAAAAATGTCATTTTCAGGATTATTTTGAGGCCAGGAGGCAGTTTATTTTAGGATTTAATTTTTTTTAAGTACAGATAGAACAATAGTATATAGTAAAATTATTTAAATTTCGTATTTTTTCCCTAAAAGGTCACAAAGATGTAATATCTAAAAAAAATCAATTTTAGTGTTCAATCTCTAAGGTGGGCAGTTATTTAAAACTCTGAAATCTACACAAATTAAAGTACCTTATGTTAAGTAACTTTAGTTAAAATTTTGAGTTTGATATTCAAGTGGTTTAATAAATACAGCCTTGCAAGTCATACAAAAATTCATTAATTTTCATTATCTAAAGTACTTGATCGTGTGTTTTAATAGCATACATGTTAGTGTTTATGGTGTAACAATGCATCTAAACATGATCAAATACTAAACAATTCAAAAATTGGTTTTAATTGTTTTACAGACTTGTTAGAAGAAAAGGGTTTAAGGGCTGTCCATAAATTAGGTAAGTTTTTTTTCGCGATTTTCAGCCACCCCTCTCTCCCCACGTAAGGGAACGTAAGATTTTCAGTCCTCCCCACGATCGTACGTAAGTTTTTTTTATTAGAAACGTGCGAGGACGAGGAAACGGAGGTTCAATCCCGGTCTGGTTCATTTAGGGTTATATTTTTTCCTCAAACTCCTGTAAATTACACCTACCTCACCCCTAACCTAACTGTAGCGTAGTTTGTACATTAGTACAAATAGTGCATGTGTTTTCGCGAAGAGCACGCAACTCGGCTGTATTACATATATATATATATGGATGTTCATAATATCAAAAATTTATAGTATCTCACAATTCAATATCCTGTAAAAATATACTAGTTTTTTTAAAATCGAAACATTTTAAACATAAATTTTATTCTCTAATAATTAAACGTTATAATTTCGTTTTATATTAAGGTTATGTGGGGAATGCCAGGCCTCCACCGTGGTTCGGATTCCACGTTAAACTGTAGGTCCTCCATTTCATCTCACAATCACCCTACCATTACACATTAGCGTAAGTGCGTATAACCCAAACGGGTAGTAAGACGCGGTGTTAATATAATAATAATAATGATAATATATTAAGGTTAATCATAAACTATATATGTATATGTGTCACCGGCAATGCGACATCCGGGTGTTCTATCTCAAGTTGTTTGTCTTTTTGAAGTCCCAGAATATGTCATCAATTATTTTATCCAGTTGTATGCAAGTCTTGCGTCGTTT
The DNA here is from genome assembly GCA_902141385.1 of Timema californicum. Lineage (NCBI taxonomy): Eukaryota > Metazoa > Arthropoda > Insecta > Phasmatodea > Timematidae > Timema > Timema californicum. The sequence continues at coordinate 52,438 of CABFOW010003251.1, forward strand.
TCTTGCGAGTTCGCCTAATTCCTAGGAATTAAGTTCAGGGTAAGGTTATTTTAGAATAGGGTAGTTAGGTAAAATTAGGTTAGGTTAGCTTTTGTTCTCGGTAGTCAGGGAGCCGAACCGGAACCGATAGCTAAAATTGTTATTTTTAAGGAACCGGAACCCTTAAACACTTCTGAAGAACCAGAATTAGAAACGTTAAATAACTTTAGGCTCTAAACAGTACTAAGAGGTTCTTAAAGGTTCCTAGTTTTACAGAATTGTATATAATTTTGACATGCTGCACACTTTTTTTAAGCTTAATTTAATTTTGAAATGTGTTCTCCGTTCTCGGCAAGTTCTGAGAGGACTTGATATATTTTAGTTTACTACTTTGTCTGAAACTACTTCTCTAAGGCGATTAGAAAAGAGTTAGTAGGTTGTTAGCAATACACACCGAGATTAGATTCCAGAGAAAATGTCACATTGGTCGTTGTTTTCTCACTTAATGTTAGAGGTTTAAGAAGATGTATTCAGCTTTGATAATACCACATTCCTAAGATACAGAAACCAAGAGATCGTCTCTTTTGGACAAGCACTCTTTGAAGACTATTGTACGTGGGTACTTCCTGGAAGTGAAAACTGACAGTCTGGTGTTGGTTGAACAACTTAGGCCTATATTCGAGGGGAAAGGAGGGGGAGGGGGGCAAAATGCTAACTTTAAATTCTTTCATTCACGTTTAAATACGTCCATTAACCTGTTGTAACACTTTTGAATTTTGAACTTTTTTTGATGCCAAAGTTTTGTACCGTTTTGTACAGCAAAGAAAAAGTTTTGTACCCGTACCCGTTTTGAGTAATTGACTCCAGGTTAATGCAGTTGTACGACTAAAAGCCTTGACCAACTAAACGCTCACAGTCGGCTAAACATGAACATAAGATGCCAAATACGTTCTCAGAAATAACTACCACCCCTCAACACAACCCTACACAGATTAGTTCAATATCTCGGAAGGAATGTGGATTTTCCAAGAATTGTGGTAAATATGGTACAAAGATAATTTGAAGCCTACACTGTTTTCTCATTCCGAGAACTGTGTTGGGAAATATATTTTCTTTGACTAGTCATGCATTTAAAAATGTCAATAGCAGTTTTTATTCAACATAAATGCATAAAATGACTAAAAAATAGTGCAAAACTAGAAACAAAATCTCCAAAGGATTTTTTTTAAGCCCACTACTTAACACGAGCACGAGATATTGAACAGAATGGGGTGAACATCAATAATGTGTTTTTGCAGGAGATAACGGTTTGAGGGATGATGTCATGTTGTGATACAGAACAGCCGATAATACACACATAGCACTCACTGGTTTTTAACTACGGACGTCCAGATAGATAGAGAAAATAATATTTCAAATTTAACAGCGTCAGGGCAGTGAACATAATTATTGGAAAAATGTTAAATATGCGACAGACATTAAAATTTGAATTAAAATAAAAATTTGAATTAAAATTAGTTATGTCTAAACGAAAAATAGTTTTCATGAATTTAATATCAAGTTCTTAAAATATGCGGAAACCTGTTGTCATGGTTAACTTAAGCTAAAGTGAGTTATAAATAATTTTGTTCATTGTATTTTCTTCTCTCCATCTATTTTTCCCCCTATATTTTATTTCTAGAATTCCAATTGTAAAATATACAAATTGTATATCATATACGGCAGATAATATAAATATTATCACATTGATGAAATATTTTTATCCTAGTTTTTCTTAAAAATGTATGGTCAGCATAACATATGTAAGACATTGCAATAGAATAACTATTTGTTTGTATGACCAAAAATGTTATGAAATTACATCAAAATCTGGGTACCTACTAGTCATCAAGATAAGGACTTATAAAAATATTAATATGGGGTAACCAATTTGATATGTTATCTATACAAAACTGGTACGGGAACAACACGTTTTCTTTGTTGTACAAAATGGTACAAAACTTTGGTATCAAAAAAAGTTCAAAAACAAGAGGGGTTACCCCACATTTACCTGGAGTACTCATTTTGATATGCTAATAACTCAAAACTGGTTGTGGTACAAAACGGTACAAAACTAGTTCAAAACTTGGGCATCGAAAAAAGTTCAAAATTCAAAAGTGGCGCAACAGCATTAACCTGGAGTCACCATTTTGATATGATAATTACTCAAAATGGGTACGGGTCAAAACTTTTTCTTTGCTGTACAAAACGGTACAAAATTAGTACAAAATTTTGGCACCAAAAAAAGTTCAAATTTCAAAAGTGGTACTACAGGTTAATGGACGTAGTTTAAATTAGGAAGAAGCTCAGGGAATGTTCCTCGTGTACCTGCAGTGATGGGCACAATCGAAAGAATCATTCGAATGATTTTGATAAGAAGTAAAGAGTAGGTAATAATCGGATGTTAGCTACTTCTAACTAAAAGTAGTTAATATTTGCTCATTCTGCTTTGTGTTGCTATTCTCTTCGCCCTTCTGTCGGATCTCTCAACACGCATTCCTTTGCGTTTGTAGCTTATCAACCCTTTTCTATCACTAGTTCCTTGGGAGAGTGTCAAAGACCAAAGTACAGCCACAACAAAATACCATACAGTGAACACATTAGTCACATAAGTACCTCGAAATTAATATAAATACTTTTGCGAATAATTAAATAAAGAACATAAGTTTCCCTTTGTGTTTAAAAGTCGAAATAATGTACCTTTTAAGATTTCCTTAAGATAACAAATAAACAAAAAAACTTACAATCATATTTATATATCAGGTAAGTGATAAAATACTTTTTCTTTAAATATCTGAACCAATTATATTCCTCCTGAAAGCTTCACTAAGAATCACACACAATTACTACTTCATAAACAATTACGTAAGTTTTATGGATGATATTAGTGTTATAAGAATGTAAGATTATTTCAGAAATAAAATTATAATACGATCTGAATATTACGGCCGGGATATTCTATTAAATACATAAAAAGTATATACTTATCTACTTAATAAATTTAAGACAACATTGAAAAAATTATCTCTCAAACCATTCGTGCTACATGCGAGTAGTTAGTTAGGAAGGTAAAATTTTAAGGAAATGAAAAAGAACAATCCACGTAGTAATGTAGCAAAATAATCGAATAATTTTGTAATTTACATTCGAATTATTTTTGGCTGTTATTCGATTGTAAACTGTACAACCACTTAAACTTTGTATTAAATTAGCCTTAGAATCATTAGAATGCGTAAGGTCGATTATTGTGCAGCAATGGAGACTATTTATTGAAAATGAACCTAATAGAAATGAAGACCTGTATAGAGATTGCCTGGAAACATTCATAATCATAAGGTCGATTTTCCCGAGCACTTCTGGCAAGGGAGTGGTAGGAGAATGAATCAGCCAGCTCGCGTCAAGTCAGCTACTGTTTTCGTTCGAATGATTTTGACAGAATCGAATGAATCGATTCTATTCATCCGATTCTGCCCATCACTAGTGTGCAGTGCAGAGCTGGTTGTTTTTTGTTGTTAGAGGTGGTTTAAACTTTAAATAATATTTTTGATGGGGCGCGTTAAAGAAACCCCAGTTCGGAGGTTCTTAGACTATGAGATTGATGGTGACAGATCAAGATGCATTATTGTTATTAAGGTATGTTTTAATATTTTGCAATATTTTTGTCACAGAGCTATTTCCAAAGTGGTTTTCCCCTTTCCTTCAACGCAAATGCGGATATACTTCCTCTAGATATAAAAATATAACCTTCCTCATTCATTGAAAAACATTGTCGAAATTAGTACATTAACGGAGCCCTAATGGATAGAAATATGCTGTGCTAATCTCTTTTAGATTAAAGAACCGGAGTCCATATTTCTGCTGCATATATGACAATGAATACAATGTACGCACTATACAAAACTTCCTTACACTTCAAGAGGACTAATGACCAGGGCCCGGATTATGATGAATTGTTATCTTTTTGTTGGTCCATCAGAGACAATGCTCAGTTGTACATGAACTCCGTTCGTGAGTCCCTGGTTGTAGAAATGTACCGATAATATTTTATAGGTCTATTTTCAGGTCATTTTTCTTGCTTTTTTTGGTTTAATAAGTCATTTTTAAGCATTTTTTTTTGTAAATAAAATATAAAATTGTTTTAAAATGACTTTTAAAAATTGAATCATCGGTGCTTTGATAAAACATGACTATTCAACTATCAGATATTTTACCACACGCTTGTTGACCGAGTCCAAAGGAACTTTGTGCCCCCTTTACCTTGCTTATAAAGTCTACATTCCTGGTGAGAGCTTCACTACACCTAGGTCGTAGAGGGTTGCCGGGGGATGGGGAGACGGTATCTGTATTCCAATATTATATAGAACACATTATTTTAGCTGTCAAAAGATTTTAAATGAATAGTTTTAATTTATAAAGTGAACGTTATATTTATTAGTCTGCAATAGTTTTATGTGTATTTAGAATTCTTTAAACCAAACCATCTAAAGCGAGTCAGTCATTTGAGGCAAACTATTACTGAATTGGGAGAGTCTATCTTTTCTACAAAATGGGAAATAATGAATACATTTCTCTAAAATGTGTGAAATTAAAGTGTCTGTCACCAGATAAAAGATGTACCCATTCAACATAATATCAGTCGCAACAAACATGTCCAGGTGTACCCATTCAACATCATATCAGTCGCAACAAACATGTCCAGGTGTAACCATTCAACAGCATATCAGTCGCAACAAACATGTCCAGGTGTAACCATTCAACATCATATCAGTCGCAACAAACATGTCCAGTTGTACCCATTCAACATAATATCAGTCGCAACAAACATGTCCTTGGTATCCAGAATATTGATAAAAAGAAAACCTATCAATTATTACTTGCACAAATGCATCCATGAATCAAGAAAAATTCTCCATCATTTTTCAAATATTTCTGTGACGTTCTGGTATGTGCGAACATTCCTCTGTGGAAACTGAGCAATGTTAGACTAAGGGATTTCCTGGGACTGTAGAGGGGTCATTCTATTCCAGACGAGTCCACGCAAGAGAAAACTGGAAATGGACAAACCAGGAGAGATTTTTGCTTACGTGTATAGTGTAAATCATAACCCTTGTAATAAGTACAACATATTATGGAATTTTAATAAAAGTTTTTAGGACATTTTTTAATAATTTAAAGTAATTATTTAGAGTTCTTTAGTGTCATTTTATAGGTCATTTTTTGGCAACTTTAAGAGAACTCACACCCCGCTACTTCTAAAATAAACAATCATTTGGTAATACATTTTAATGTACGTTTTGTAATGTATTTTGTTTAAGATCCATTGTTTCAATTTAATTGATTACATTTTTATTATTACATTATTATCAATAATATAAGTTAGTAATAATAATCATTATTATTATTATTATTATTATTAATTTAGACACATTGTACATGGAACAGGAAAAAACTCAAAAACAATGCATAGTGTGTATTATTTGTAGGAACTAATACTCTAAGAATACTGGGGGAAATTATCAACTTTTCTTGAATAAAAAAACTTATAAACCCAATAATATGACAGTTATCTGACTATTCGTTCACCACCTTTAGTTGTAGATATTATTTCTTTCTTTGAGTACGTAATCTATTCTTTGTATCTCTGCCCCACCCCTACTTAATTCTATTTCACGTGGCCTACTAAAATGTTTAAATGTTTTGGCTCCTCTAGGATTCAAACAAGTTTCACAGAGATGGTAATTTGCTAAGTTTGTAGAATTGTGTAAATAGCGGCTATTTGAAACGATTATGAACTTTGAATGGCTCTGCGCCGCCGGTAAGAAAACTTTATACAAACCGTCACGCTTCTTCTAAATATTTGATTTTAGTCGCGCTATCTGGTATTGAACCAGTCTCTCTCATTGCGTGACAAATAATGGGGCACGACCCCAAGTAATAAGATGGCCCCGAAGGGACCCACAGCATAAACAAACATTTAAATTGACCTTCATACAAATCCGTAATGTATGATGATAATATTATAGTATAGGAACAATAACCCGCATACTAACAATAAACACTAGACCTAGACTGTTCGCCATCGGCGACTCCCCAATCACTTATGAATAAGAAGGATGTCCCAAAGAGGACTACCATCACACCCATTCTAAAGCCCAACAAGTTGAACAAGGCTCCATTACACAGATGGATAATTTAAAATAGAATAACCTAACTATAAACTATACTAACACGTTATGAGCCCGGGTTCACGACCCCAGGTTTAACCAACAAAATTCAGATCTATGGAGATTCAATCCCCCAATAATGACAGTAACAAGACCGTCCCACACGATTTTAACCAAATACCCAGAAGGTACAATATAACTAAACATCCCGCACACCAAACGTGGCGGTGTTAACAGTCCCTAAGCGATCCGTGAAGCGGATGAGATACGTTTGCAAGAATAGTAATATCTCTTAAGTCCAAACTGCACCGTCATGACATCTACAAAATCGCAGTTCCAATATATAATAAATTAGGCTAAATCATAAGTAAATATCGTCCAAAACGTAATTTAGAATTTTGATACAAGTAAACTAAATCTAAATTGGCATTAAGTGTCTCACCTAGAGAATGCGGATAAATGTGTGTCATGGCTACAGAGTCCTGCAATTATATACACCAAGGTAGAGTCACGTGTTCTCACAGCGCGGGAAGCAAGGAAGGAAAAAAGGGGAAAGGGAAGTGCACACTCGACCGGCCGTTAACTTCACAGCACGTCGCTGGCGCGTACGGGCCCACGCAGGCCGATCGTCTCTTGTTCACTCTCGGGGTGGGGCAGCTTAGAGGCGTAACTTCGGTGACGGTTACTCGTCTCAGTTGAAAACAATCTGGGTGGGGAGGTGATGTGTTTGTGTGGAGCCTCGTAGAGCAGCCAAATGGAGGCAGAGTTGGTGAGTCAATGCAATTATTTTCCTTCCATGTTGTGACTCGGTCACAAATTTTGAACCGTTTTTATTTCAAGGTCAGGCCATAAAACATTTGGCCTTGAATTTCTCAATACCTAATTTTTTAAATTAAAAAATATATACACAGCTTTAATTTATAATTTAATTTATATTTTTAGAAATCTGAAGGGAGCAAGGTCCCCCTTCCACATTTATTGGTTCATTTTGAAATGCAACAATCAGGCCTATATAGGGGTGGTTCTTATACCCGGGTGCAAACTTCTACCACAGTGAAAATTATGTTATTTCATTTTGGGAATTATGAAAACCGCTATTTCAGCAGACCTCTTTCTAAGCACTGAATATGTACACTTGGTTATGTTACCATAGTTCATATTTTTTACCACAGTAAAAGGTTTTTTTTCAGTTAAGGCCTTCCTCCCGTTTCCCAAAGTCCAAATTAAAAATTTACCATTTTCAGGCCTTAATGTTTATTTGCACTGGTCTTTTAACCTTCCTGCCAAATTTCATTTTTCTACAACACTGATAAGTTTGTTATTTATATCAGTTTTTGAAATTTTGAACCCTCGACCACTTTTCTCCAATTAACTCTTAGAAATATGTTTCTACATATAAAAAGTTTTTCAAACTATGGGTTCCCCATTTCCTTGAGTCCCATTTTGAAATTTCTCAGTAGTAGATTTGTCTGGTTCTGCCCAGCAAAATTTCACGTTTCCATGTCCAGGGGTTGGGGAGATAGTGGGGTGGGGGGGATGAGTTTAACCTTTTAACAATGGTTCGAAACATAGCTCCAGCCATCATCTTTAACAAGGTCACATCACAACACAGGATAATTGAAGATTAGCATTTGGTTTTGAAACTTTAGAACTGTTATCCCAATAAACATTGTAATATTAGGCTATTATCCCTTGAGGTAGGTGGCATCATTAAGATAATTTTCAGCGTGGTCAACATTTTGTAAGTCTTTACGACATACCATGGGAAAAGTCTGTCACTTTCCAGTGAAGATAAATATATTTTGGTCTCACTTTGCTGCTGTGGGAATAACCCAACTCCAGGGTCTACATCTCAGGTCAGACAACCCGGAGAGAGAGCAGACTCCAGGAGAGAAAAAGCAGGCTCCAGGAGAGAGAACAGACTCCAGGAGAGAGAGCAGGCTCCAGGAGAGAGAACAGGCTCCAGGAGAGAGAGCAGGCTCCAGGAGAGAGAGCAGGCTCCAGGAGAGAGAACAGGCTCCAGGAGAGTGTTATGGGTTATTACCATACGCCTCTGAACGTGACTAGGACAGTTGGTCATCTCGGAACACAGTTGAAGGAAAGTGACTAGGACAGGTGGTCATCTCGGAACACAGTTGAAGGAAAGTGACTAGGACAGGTGGTCATCTCGGAACACAGTTGAGGGAAAGTGACTAGGACAGGTGGTCATCTCGGAACACAGTTGAGGGAAAGTGACTAGGACAGGTGGTCATCTCGGAACACAGTTGAGGGAAAGTCACTAGGACAGGTGGTCATCTCGGAACACAGTTGAGGGAAAGTCACTAGGACAGGTGGTCATCTCGGAACACAGTTGAGGGAAAGTCACTAGGACAGGTGGTCATCTCGGAACACAGTTGAGGGAAAGTCACTAGGACAGGTGGTCATCTCGGAACACAGTTGAGGGAAAGTCACTAGGACAGGTGGTCATCTCGGAACACAGTTGAGGGAAAGTCACTAGGACAGGTGGTCATCTCGGAACACAGTTGAGGGAAAGTCACTAGGACAGGTGGTCATCTCGGAACACAGTTGAGGGAAAGTCACTAGGACAGGTGGTCATCTCGGAACACAGTTGAGGGAAAGTCACTAGGACAGGTGGTCATCTCGGAACACAGTTGAGGGAAAGTCACTAGGACAGGTGGTCATCTCGGAACACAGTTGAGGGAAAGTCACTAGGACAGGTGGTCATCTCGGAACACAGTTGAGGGAAAGTCACTAGGACAGGTGGTCATCTCGGAACACAGTTGAGGGAAAGTCACTAGGACAGGTGGTCATCTCGGAACACAGTTGAGGGAAAGTCACTAGGACAGGTGGTCATCTCGGAACACAGTTGAGGGAAAGTCACTAGGACAGGTGGTCATCTCGGAACACAGTTGAGGGAAAGTCACTAGGACAGGTGGTCATCTCGGAACACAGTTGAGGGAAAGTCACTAGGACAGGTGGTCATCTCGGAACACAGTTGAGGGAAAGTCACTAGGACAGGTGGTCATCTCGGAACACAGTTGAGGGAAAGTCACTAGGACAGGTGGTCATCTCGGAACACAGTTGAGGGAAAGTCACTAGGACAGGTGGTCATCTCGGAACACAGTTGAGGGAAAGTCACTAGGACAGGTGGTCATCTCGGAACACAGTTGAGGGAAAGTCACTAGGACAGGTGGTCATCTCGGAACACAGTTGAGGGAAAGTCACTAGGACAGGTGGTCATCTCGGAACACAGTTGAGGGAAAGTCACTAGGACAGGTGGTCATCTCGGAACACAGTTGAGGGAAAGTCACTAGGACAGGTGGTCATCTCGGAACACAGTTGAGGGAAAGTCACTAGGACAGTTGGTCATCTCGGAACACAGTTGAGGGAAAGTCACTAGGACAGGTGGTCATCTCGGAACACAGTTGAGGGAAAGTCACTAGGACAGTTGGTCATCTCGGAACACAGTTGAGGGAAAGTCACTAGGACAGGTGGTCATCTCGGAACACAGTTGAGGGAAAGTCACTAGGACAGTTGGTCATCTCGGAACACAGTTGAGGGAAAGTCACTGGGACAGTTGGTCATCTCGGAACACAGTTGAGGGAAAGTCACTGGGACAGTTGGTCATCTCGGAACACAGTTGAGGGAAAGTGACTAGGACAGGTGGTCATCTCGGAACACAGTTGAGGGAAAGTCACTAGGACAGGTGGTCATCTCGGAACACAGTTGAGGGAAAGTCACTAGGACAGGTGGTCATCTCGGAACACAGTTGAGGGAAAGTCACTAGGACAGGTGGTCATCTCGGAACACAGTTGAGGGAAAGTCACTAGGACAGGTGGTCATCTCGGAACACAGTTGAGGGAAAGTCACTAGGACAGGTGGTCATCTCGGAACACAGTTGAGGGAAAGTCACTAGGACAGGTGGTCATCTCGGAACACAGTTGAGGGAAAGTCACTAGGACAGGTGGTCATCTCGGAACACAGTTGAGGGAAAGTCACTAGGACAGGTGGTCATCTCGGAACACAGTTGAGGGAAAGTCACTAGGACAGGTGGTCATCTCGGAACACAGTTGAGGGAAAGTCACTAGGACAGGTGGTCATCTCGGAACACAGTTGAGGGAAAGTCACTAGGACAGGTGGTCATCTCGGAACACAGTTGAGGGAAAGTCACTAGGACAGGTGGTCATCTCGGAACACAGTTGAGGGAAAGTCACTAGGACAGGTGGTCATCTCGGAACACAGTTGAGGGAAAGTCACTAGGACAGGTGGTCATCTCGGAACACAGTTGAGGGAAAGTCACTAGGACAGGTGGTCATCTCGGAACACAGTTGAGGGAAAGTCACTAGGACAGGTGGTCATCTCTGTCTAGTTCCACAAACACAGTTATCTCCCTGTCTAGTTCCACAAACACACTTATCTCCCCGTCTAGTTCCCAACGTACTTGGAACAATCTAAAGCTGCGTCCAGACTAGCGACCCTCCAAGTCCCTCCGAGCCGTATTTCGCGTCATAATGATGCACTTTGTGGAGGACACTCACTGGACAGGAAAAAGTAAAACTGGCTGCTGCTGTATATATTTATTTACATAGATTTCTTGAAACACCACCGTGGACCACGTGTTGAGACAAATACACTAGGGGTTGATTTCTCTATCCCCTCTCCACGTTAATGCGGGTGCACATCTTCAACACTTTCTCCCTCATCGTCACATTAAGTCATTAATAATAATAATAATAATAATAATGGTTTAATCCGTTTCGGTGGCCACGTGGTCTATTCTGGTTAAACGCTTATCCGATAATTAATTTAATGAAGTAGGGATTAGGAAGGAAGCATTTCAGAGGTAATCCACCAGCATTTGCGTGGAAGGAGAGGGGGAAACCTGCCTTGAGCACGCCAGTCCGACTGGGCCACTGAAGCGGGCCGGGACATAAACAGTCCACTCTTTGTCCACCCCTCCTCTGGCGCAACAAACTCCCCACTCTTGTACAGCTTACAACACACGAGTAATCATATAACTATAAATATTGTTAATATACTTTATAATTTTAAGGATTAAATGAATTTTAGTTAATTTCCCTCTGCCTATTATAAACAAATTTGCAGTTAATATTTAGTATACAAAATTATAAAAAACTTAATTTCAAACAAAATTTCAAGGTGTTGTAAAATTTACATCACGCAACAGCTCATCTGATATTTCAAGCGCGAGCGACGAAAGGTTAATTAGAAAAAAACAATTTAAAGCTGCAAGTGTTCGGCTCGGCTCGGCTCGGCCCGGTTCGGCTCAGTTCGGTTCGGCTCGGCCTGGCTCGGTTCGGCTCGGTTCGGCCCGGCCCGGCTCGCTAGCCTGGACGCAGCTAAAGGTGGGTTGGAGGGGGTTGCGGGAAAAGGCCAATGTTTTCGCAGTTTTTATAGCAAAACACTTTTTGACCAAAATAAAAAAAATATTTGTCCAGGACAAATCTAGAGTTTAATTTCCTTCCCGTGTTGACAGCTACAGCTGTTAAATATCTGCCATTGGTTGGTATGGCGGCATTATCTAACAACTTCTTAAATGAAGAGTTAAAAGTTCTTATTAAATTCCAGAAAACCCCTCAAAGACATGCAACAACCTTTTGATACCATCACATGAAGAAATATATATTGTTTGTACTGGAGCAATATTTTATTTACTTTGTCCAACAAATGTTCCGCCCTGAGAAGTGCTAACACTGGCTTGGTTGTGCGTTACCTTCTAGCCGTGAGACGATGACTACTCTCCCCTCCCTCCCTCCCCTCAATCCCCTCCCTCCCCTCAATCCCCTCCCTCCCCTCAATCCCCTCCCTCCCCTCTCTCACCCCTGTCTGGAGGCAGGGGAGGGGGTAGTATGTGTCCTCAATATTTATGCTCCCTTTCAATGTAAGGTTTACTTGACTTGTGTTAAACTATTTCGGCTGCTTCCCGCAAGCAATATTGACCTTTGGCTAAACAAGGTGGCCTTGACTCATATTTGCAAGGAGGACATTTTTTAGTCCTAACTCGATTACTCGCATGTTTGTATCACACAATATGTGTGTGACTTTGTTACTTAAAGGCGCTAAGACTGGGTGGTATTTCTAAATGCTTGGAAGAAGGGTAGAAACATGGCTAAAAATGTACCAACACATACTTTATTTAAATATAAATTCACAATGCCAAAGCAGCTTCCCGCGCAGTTATATGTAGCCTTCTGGAGCATTTTACTGCTGTCCATTTGTTATTATTAAATAATAGCTCTACATTGGCCATGGCTGAAGGAGTCTGTCGCTAGCTAGGCACTGGGTAAAATAGATGGTTGAGCGAAGTTCCGTTTGATTAAGTTTTGTTTCCCGAACAAGCGTTGATAGCCTCCGATATAGAGTACTGGGAACTGGTGGTCGTCTCTCACATCGATCAGAAGTAACAAGTGGGACATGCGTACATATAGGACATACGTGGAGCAGAGGGCTGATAATTTCGTACGGTATTACAGCAGGAGGTTGTACAGCCCTGTCTCTCATATATACCAGTAGTTACAGCCCTGTCTTTCATATATACCAATAGTTACAACAGGAGGTTGTACAGCCCTGTCTCTCATATATACCAGTAGTTACAGCCCTCTCTCTCATATATACCAGTAGTTACAGCAGGAGGTTGTACAGCCTTGTCTCTCATATATACCAGTAGTTACAACAGGAGGTTGTACAGCCCTGTCTCTCATATATACCAGTAGTTACAGCAGGAGGTTGTACAGCCCTGTCTCATATATACCAGTAGTTACAGCCCCATCTCTCATATATACCAGTAGTTACAGCCCTGTCTCTCAAATATACCAGTAGTTACAGCCCTGTCTCTCATATATACCAGTAGTTACAGCAGGAGGTTGTACAACCCTGCCTCTCATATATACCAGTAGTTACAGCCATGTCTCTCATATATACCAGTAGTTACAGCCCTTTCTTTCATATATACCAGTAGTTACAGCAGGAGGTTGTACAGCCCTGTCTCTCATATATACCAGTAGTTACAAAAGGAGGCTGTACAGCCCTGTCTCTCATATATACCAGTAGTTACAGCAAGAGGCTGTACAGCCCCGTCTCTCATATATACCAGTAGTTACAGCAGGAGGTTGTACAGCCCCGTCTCTCATATATACCAGTAGTTACAGCCATGTCTCTCATATATACCAGTAGTTACAGCAGGAGGTTGTACAACCCTGTCTCTCATATATACCAGTAGTTACAGCAGGAGGTTATACAGCCCTGGTTCTCATATACCAGTAGTTACAGCAGGAAGTTGTACAGCCCTGTCTCTCATATATACTAGTACATACAACAGGAGGATGTACAGCCCTGTCTCTCATATATACCAGTAGTTACAGCCCCGTCTCTCATATATACCAGTAGTTACAACCCCGCCTCTCATATATACCAGTAGTTACAGCCCTGTATCTCATATATACCAGTAGTTACAGCCCTTTCTCTCATATATACCAGTAGTTACAGCCCTTTCTCTCATATATACCAGTAGTTACAGCAGGAGGTTGTACAACCCCGTCTCTCATACATACCAGTAGTTACAGCAGGAGGTTGTACAGCCCCGTCTCTAATATATACCAGTAGTTACAGCCCCGCCTCTCATATATACCAGTAGTTACAGCCCCGTCTCTCATATATACCAGTAGTTACAGCCCCATCTCTCATATATACCAGTAGTTACAGCAGGATGCTGTACAGGCCTATCTCTCATATATACCAGTAGTTACAGCCCCGTCTCTCATATATACCATTAGTTACAGCCCCGTCTCTCATATATACCAGTAGTTACAGCCCCGTCTCTCATATATACCAGTAGTTACAGCCCCGTCTCTCATATATACCAGTAGTTACAGCCCCGTCTCTCATATATACCAGTAGTTACAGCAGGAGGTTGTACAGCCTTGTCTCTCATATATACCAGTAGTTACAGCAGGAGGTTGTACAGCCTTGTCTCTCATATATACCAGTAGTTACAGCCCCGCCTCATATATACCAGTAGTTACAGCCGCGTCTCTAATATATACCAGTAGTTAAAGCCCCGTCTCATATATACCAGTAGTTACAGCCCCGCCTCTCATATACCAGTAGTTACAGCCGCGTCTCTCATATATACCAGTAGTTACAGCCGCCTCTCTCATATATACCAGTAGTTACAGCCCCGTCTCTCATATATACCAGTAGTTACAGCCCTGCCTCATATATACCAGTAGTTACAGCCCCGCTTCTCATATATACCAGTAGTTACAGCCCCGCTTCTCATATATACCAGTAGTTACAGCCGCGTCTCTCATATATACCAGTAGTTACAGCCCCGTCTCTCATATATACCAGTAGTTACAGCCCCGTCTCTCATATATACCAGTATCATGCGAAACATTGGGTCAAGTTAGACTAATGGAACTTGTGGAAGTTTAGCAAGTCTCTAACTAAGACATTACTGTATTCCTCGCTCAAGGCTCGTAACGTAAACACTGTATGGTAAATATACAGAGAAACATAGTCTCTAGGACTGATGTAACATACATGAAACTAGCTATTATTAGACTTGTCCCTCATTCTGGGGGACACAACATTTAAATAACAAAATAAACCTTTAAGTTAGGAAGTAAACAAGACTTGCAGTTGATCCATTGTCAATTCGACATACTATCAACACAAATGAAAATCCTCTCTGACAATGTATAGAAAAATAAAAAGGTGCAAACAGACATTGCCTATCATTTACTACAAAAATGTGATTCTGAGTCATAAGGACTTGTTGATAACTTTGAAATACTCAATTAATTGAAGTCCGTGGTCCTATCCATGGCTGCGGTGGCTCAAACGGTCCAAAATTTATAGTTGTCATCGAAGTGCGTCATCCTGTCCAGGGTGGCAGTGAATCCGACGCCTCAAACTTCATGGTCGACGTGGTCTTCGATTTGTGACGATGCAGAGGTTCTTCTTTAAACGCTGGTTTGGAGTAAATTGGCTCTAGTGGGAACCTGGACGTGGCCCCTTATATACTACTCAATCTGATAAGAACGGAGCAAGGCAGAGAAGGTGATAAACACAGGGACATAGAAAGGAGAAATACGGAAGAAGGCGGGCAGGAAGAGAAAATTAACAAGATAAATTCACTTGCGGGGAGAGGGAGGAACAAGCTTCCTTGGCTCACCACTAGAGTCTCTTGACATAAAGTGGGTCAGTAGGTCGAAGTTGATACGCATTCCTTTCCTTAGCCAGGTGTTATAATGTAAGCACGTGTGACTGCCAACTTCTAATAATTTTCTTCTACCATGTGGCCATTCAATCAAACAACAGCTTGACAGGGTGAGTGGAAATGAAGACAATTTCTATTTAAATATCTCTGGTATGATTATATTACTTAGGATCCCTTATTATTTTTATGAGAATTTGTAATATAGATGTACTTTACTATATTTTCTTGTAGCCAGCATGGAAAGCGTAAGTAAATTCATCCGACATCATCCAACGGGAAAGGGTCCGCGTTAACGTATTTTATTCATAAATACGATAATATTAATCCTCTTCTTCGATATCTAGTACAGTATTTATAAAAGGACGATATTTTTGACCAACCACGTGTTTGAATGTAGGGAGATACGTAATTTTATTAGACTGCATCTAGTCAGAGAAAATAAACTTCAAGGTAGATTCAATTAAATATGTTAATATAGTTTATTTCTTGCATAAATTATAAAAATATTGATTTTTAGTTGTAGCTGTCCAATCTGTCTGATTGACATGTTACAAAATGAGTCGTATAGAAAATGCTCACTTGATTGCGCTGTAGACACTGGTGACCGCACCTAGCGATCCCAACGTCGAAGGAATGAAGCCTCGAAAAGGAGCGCAACACGTTTAACCTAGCGGTTATGTTATCTGTTGTGTCCTTCTCTGTGCCCTTGGCACGGGAAGATTCCTGGATATCTCAGTGGTTAGAGCAATTGCACACTAAACCAAAGGTCCCGGGTTTGATTCTCGTGTCCAGGTGTCATTTTTCAATATTCAGAATATGATATCTAGATGGAGCAATCCTCACTAAAAACATAAATTATAGATTTGGCTATTTGATATACTAAAAGTGGTTTATTTTAATTATTTAGAAGTTATGCGTTAGTTTTTGTATCAGTTTCCTTAGTTAGGGTTTCTCGCCTGCCTTTACAACATTTTCTATCTTACGGGGAAATGTTTGTTTTCCTGTGAACAAATAACAAAATAAGTCGACAATTAGTACCTAAGCCCTATGTTACTATGGTGCCTCAAACCCTCCAATTGAGATTTACCAGGATTAATAAACAAACTATTATAAGTTGCTCATGTGTGCACTGCATTAATATCTGAGTTAAGTACAGCAAAGTAATTATTTTATAGATAAGCAAGGGAAGACAAATATATTTTGAAATTGTCTGCGTACAGATGATGTTTAGTGACCTACATACAATCTGGTAGGTCAATAATAACCACGGGAAACAACAGTGGTCCAAGAACTGACCCCTGTGGTACTCCCCCATCTACACCAAGTCAACCAGAAAGGGGTGTAATCATTAACACACATTGTTGTACAATTTACAGTTATATCGGATGAATTAAAATATCACGATAACTTAACAGCTAAAATGTTATGATTGACTGTATTGAAAGCTTGACTGAAATATAAATGTGTTAGTAATATCAATGGTCTGATGTCCATTGCCAGTATTACGTCATCTGTAACATTAATTAGTGCTGTGGCTGTGATATGACGTTATCGAAGTCCAGGATGATATTTTGTCCAGTAGATTGTTGGCAGCTATGCATCCATGTATTTGACTATGTACTATGTATTCTAAGGCTTTGTAACGTTACTTCCCCTTCACTCTAATATGTAGAGGAGGTAACGATAACTATTACAAAGTAAATGGATAACAAAGTAGAGACAGGGAAATATTTCATAAGAGTAAGAGAAATAAAAAGGTAACAATAATAGATTTATTATTAAAAAAAGATGATATAGAGCTACAATTAATAGCAGGAAAACAGTAATAAATGTCCGGCGCTGTTCTTGCAGTAGACCAGACTGCCGAGGACGGAGAGATCAAGGTTCGAATTTCGATCGGATATACTGAGGCCGGTTTTTCAAAATTGGTTTTTCACGCTCCCTCCACGCAAATGTAGATATGCTTCCTATTAATATAATCTTCATAATCCCTAAAACCATTAGCGTAATTAATACGTAAGCTTATAACCCGAACAGTTACTCGTAGTAAGACTCGGTGCTAAAAAAAATTGTAGAAGATATGTAACCTTGTTACAACATAAATTTGGAGAAGTTGTATAACTCACCTAGCCAGTCCCAGTTGACTCATTCCAGCACGACTACAATCCGACATACACATCGCAGCACTGTCGACGTTGAACTAGCTCAAGGTCCGAGGTTCGCTGCCAGCCGTGTTGGTTGAACCGCTCCCCAAAACAAGTGAGCAGCGTTGCGTGTGAGCTCAGTGTGCGTTGGTGGGCGTATTCAGAACTTCTACGAACTGTGATTGTGTATAGACTTAAATGCGTGTGGACGAGTGGAGACTGTTCTGGAACCCTTGCCCCTTTCCTCTCCATTGCTCTCTATTGCTCTCCGCGCCCCGAGAACACACGATTTCCTTAGGACATACAACGGTTGGAGTCCAGAATGTGATCACACATTACACTCCGGGCTTTCAAGGTGAGAGACCTGACTATTAAGTAGGCTCGACATGTTTCTCAACATTCTCTTTGGCGCTAGATCTTTATTATTCTAAATTTACTGTTTAGGACCTAAATATATTTTTGATTACTATTATTTATTTTATGGTTTCCTGCCTTTAAAGCTATGGGATATCTGGATACCATGGGTGACCAGCCCGTAGCTGTGCTCGTTCCTTGGGTGTATTTGGAAGACATTTTGACCTGATTGTCTTTATCTTAAATTTATTATATCCGCTTCACGGAAAGTTACATGGCCTGCTTCAGCTAGGAGAGAGACAGTAACAATATGTTCTGTATTGTTGTCTGTTGTCATGATCTATTTGATGTCAAAAAGGATTGGGATAGTTTATTATTGGTGGGCAATTTACTTTTGGATATTGGTTAAATGTGGGGCCACGAACCAGCATGGATAATATTTCTAAAGTGGACGATTTGTTTGTTATTAAATTTGACATAGTTTAATATCGTTGTATCACTTATATTTATATGTTAGTTAAAGAAGGGGCCACGCGCCGCCAACTAAATATTTCTCTGATAGACATTCTACTTGTTATTAGATATCCATATTATTTATTATTGTTAGGTATGTTGAGCTTTATATATAGATAATGAAAGGTTTCATACCGATGTTTAGGTTAGTTAGGGTTTGTCAGAGGACGACAACTTGTGATCCTATTCTCACCTTAGATTTAATGCTAGGGCACAAGCCTGTTCTTTGCTCCTAACCTTTGATTATGAGAGGTGTAATTAATATTAACTTGGAGGTCAATTATTAGTGTATCATAGTTGTTTTCTGATGACGCCACCTATGATTCCACCTATTGTTGCTGTTTACATGCCCTCCTGACCTTGGTGGTCACCTATGCGCCTGCCAGCCCATTAGGCTTGTTTACTTGCTCGGCGCCTAACGCTGGTATGTTCCACTTCCTCATTGAGGTGTATCTTGATTGCTTTGAATAAAATGTATAGCTATCTTGTCTGTACCTATGTTTGTTATTTGTGTGGGATGATGAAAGAGGCAGGTTACAGATAAAAGTGGAAATCTAATACTCCTAATTTATTATTTCGTTAATTATATGATACTCGTGTATCGTGCTGACATTACCGCAAAAGTAAAATTCAATATTTGTATTTATACATTTACTTTTAACAAGTAGGCCTACTGAAACAATAATCCATAAGGAAGTATTTATTACCAAATATTTTGATAACTATTTCTTTGAACAACCTAACATAAATTATTGATAAAATAAACAGAGAATATTGATTTTTATACAATGTAAATCAGTGTTTGCGACTAAAATAGTTAGTGGTTGTTTAAAATAGATTCTTCATATAAAACTGGTACTATAGAGGGATTCAAATTTAAATGAGTGTGTTTGTTTGTGTGTAGGTAGCCTCGTGTCAGGCAGACTCATCTCCGTCTTGCCCCCTATTTAGATATTATTATTAGGGCAACAGAAACCTGTAGGAGGTGCTTCATGCAACATTGCGTGAAAAGGAGACATTCAAATACACTCGTCGCTATCGGCTCACCTCCAATAATACAACTACATCCATTAAAAAGGACAGATTTGACATAAATATTGTGTAAGGCTCGTGGCATAACCTCTGTTCGTCCGAGTGAAGGTTCAGGGTAAGTGTAATAGATTTCAGCACACAGTGTTAAACTAAAGTTATGTTCTGTTTGTTAAGAGAGGCCATAATTTAGATTATATTTAAAAACTAATAACAGTTGAAACTAACAATTCATGTTATAGCTATACGGACCATGTGATAGAAAGAACAACACCAGGAGATATGGGAGTGTGGTCAGCTCACATGTTATAGCTATACGGACCATGGAAACAAAGAACAACACCAGGAGATATGGGAGTGTGGTCAGCTCACATGTTATAGCTATACGGACCATGGAAACAAAGAACAGACCCACAAAGATTGTTTGGAAACAAATCACGCCTCTCTTAATATTTTTATTTGTCCCCCTTTGTGTCTGTAGGGCTGAACACCCCCCATGGGGTGTTATTGTTTTGTCTTGGAGACACTCCCAACCTACAAACAATCGACGGTGTACATAAGGTTAATGGGGAGGGTCATTTTGTCCTGTTCTGAACTAGTCAATGAGTTACAATTTCTGAGATATGCCTTATATCAATTATATTTATTTTGGGGTTCATTTACGAGTGCAATCTAAAGGACGTGTGAGTGACTTATAAGAGGATCAATTCGCACATGGTGAGGGAAAAACATATTTTATTTATTAGAATCCAAACCAAGAAATACTGAGAATTGTCGCAACAGAAAGTGTAATACATTTATATGTTTAATAAATGATAGCAAATAAGATAAAAGTCACGTTATGACTCGATTAAATAAAGTGAATATTAATAATATTAATATATAAACTATATAAATAATCATAAATGAAACCTCTGATAGTTTGGGCGATTAAGATTAGCAACAATGATAGTTTAAACAATAACACTGACCATTATGATAGTTTATATAACAAGACTGATAACAATGATAGTTTATACAAGTAAAACTGACCACACTGAAGTTATGAACATATGAGAACATGGCCTTTGTAAAATACAATATTAGCAAATTATGAACTATTATGAATTATTAACATACAACAATTGCACGTTATGAACTACTTAGATCATAGCCCCTGTAACATACAACAATAGCAAGTTATGAACTACTTAGATCCTAGCCACTGTAACATACAACAATTGCACGTAATGAACTACTTAGATCCTAGCCCCTGTAACATACAACAATAGCAAGTTATGAAATACTTAGATCCTAGCCTCTGTAACATACAACAATGGCAAGTTATGAACTACTTAGATCCTAGCCCCTGTAACATACAACAATAGCAAGCTATGAACTACTTAGATCCTAGCCCCTGTAACATACAACAATAGTAAGTTATGAACTACTTAGATCCTAGCCACTGTAACATACAACAATAGCAAGTTATGAACTACTTAGATCCTAGCCCCTGTAACATACAACAATAGCAAGCTATGAACTACTTAGATCCTGGCCCCTGTAACATACAACAATAGCAAGTTATGAACTACTTAGATCCTAACCCCTGTAACATACAACGATATTAAGTTATAAACCACTTAGATCCTAGCCTCTGTAACATACAACAATTGCACGTTATGAACTACTTAGATCCTAGCCCTTGTAACATACAACAATAGCAAGTTATGAACTACTTAGATCCTAGCCCTTGTAACTTACAACAATAACAAGTTATGAACTACTTAGATCCTAGCCCCTGTAACATATAGCAATTGCACGCTATGAACTACTTATATCCTAGCCCCTGTAACATACATCAATTGCACGTTATGAACTACTTAGATCCTAGCCCCTGTAACATACAACAATAGCAAGTTATGAACTACTTAGATCCTAGCCCCTGTAACATACAGCAATTGCACGCTATGAACTACTTAGATCCTAGCCCTTGTAACATACAACAATAGCAAGCTATGAACTACTTAGATCCTAGCCCCTGTAACATACAACAATAGCAAGTTATGAACTACTTAGATCCTAGCCACTGTAACATACAACAATAGCAAGCTATGAACTACTTAGATCCTAGCCCCTGTAACATACAACAATAGCAAGTTATGAACTACTTAGATCCTAGCCACTGTAACATACAACAATAGCAAGTTATGAACTACTTAGATCTTAGCCCTGTAACATACAACAATAGCAAGTTATGAACTACTAAGATCCTAGCCCCTGATAACATACAACAATAGAAAGTTATGAACTAATTAGATCCTAGCCCCTGTAACATACAACAATAGCAAGTTATGAACTACTAAGATCCTAGCCCTTGTACCATACAACAATAGCAAGTTATGAACTACTAAGATCCTAGCCACTGTAACATACAACAATAGCAAGTTATGAACTACTAAGATCCTAGCCCCTGTAACATACAGCAATAGCAAGTTATGAACTACTAAGATCCTAGCCCCTGTAAAATACAACAATAGCAAGTTATGAACTACTTAGATCCTAGCCTCTGTAACATACAACAATAGCAAGTTATGAACTACTTATATCTTAGCCTCTGTAACATACAACAATATTAAGTTATAGACTAATTAGAACCTAGCCCCTGTAACATACGACAATAGCAAGTTATGAACTACTTAGATCCTAGCCCCTGTAACATACAACAATAGCAAGCTATGAACTACTTAGGTCCTAGCCCCTGTAACATACAACAATAGCAAGCTATGAACTACTTAGATCCTAGCCACTGTAACATACAACAATAGCAAGCTATGAACTACTTAGGTCCTAGCCCCTGTAGCATACAACAATAGCAAGCTATGAACTACTTAGGTCATAGCCCCTGTAACATACAACAATAGCAAGCTATGAACTACTTAGATCCTAGCCCCTGTAACATACAACAATAGCAAGCTATGAACTACTTAGGTCCTAGCCCCTGTAACATACAACAATAGCAATCTATGAACTACTTAGATCCTAGCCCCTGTAATATACAACAATAGCAAGCTATGAACTACTTAGATCCTAGCCACTGTAACATACAACAATAGCAAGTTATGAACCATTAAGAGCTTAGCCCCTGTAACATACAACAATAGCAAGTTATGAACTACTTAGATCCTAGCCACTGTAACATACAACAATAGTAAGTTATGAACTACTTAGATCTTAGCCTCTGTAACATACAACAATAACAAGTTATGAACTACTTAGATCCTAGCCCCTGTAACATACAACAATAGCAAGTTATGAACTACTTAGATCCTAGCCACTGTAACATACAACAATACCAAGTTATGAATTAGTTATGCACCCTTCTTAGTAATACTAAAGGGGGGATGCAAATTTACATATCAGGAATAACAATGAAAGTAACAATTTATTAAGTGAAAACATTAAACAATACATTAGCAGATCAATACCAGTTGTTCATATGGTATTGGTCGTTGAAATAATATATCACACAGGGGATAACAGCTTACACGTTGATCAATCACTGAAACATGATGCAAAGACTGCCAGCCAGGTAGCCAGCTCCTTAGCGAGTCGTTTAGACTGACCTAAATAGATTAAGGGGTAAAGCCGATAAACCAAAGTTTCCTCAAGACACCCTGATGCTGGCACACTTAAATCAAAGCTATTTGTATGAAGAAAGATAAACTGCGTGAACGTCATGCCCACCATACGGGGGAGATTACCGTATTCCAACAGTTCATAAATAGTAAGCCCGAATTGGGGGATCACAGTATTAGTAGTGGTTGGCTAACACTGTGCTCATGATCAAATTTTATAATAATGCTGTATATTAAATCAGGTCTAATACCTGCAAGGGCGTGACTTAAGGCCATATGTACTGGATTATTTTTTTTCGCCATTCAAAAGAGTTTTCTTCTATGAAATGTTACACACCATAAATATATTTTTATCTACTTTTATTCAAGAGCTATGAGGGTATGAAACTTCAATTTTTACGTTTTCCGAATCTAGTTTTAGGCTACACTTTTGAAATAAAATTTTGAAAATTGAAATTTAGTATCTTTAATACTAAACCTATTTGATAAATCTGGGATTTTATATCTTAGGTATAGGTATAAGCATACTCTATATAAATATACTTAAAGCTCCCTTAAAATCAACATAATTTAACAATTGTTTATTAATGCTAATTCATCTATAAATATTAAAAATTAGTATTAATACGATTTATAGATTTGTATGCTTAAGACTACAAAATATATTCCAATTTAAATATGCAACATTTTACTGAATAACTTGATTTACGTATGACATAAAAATATGCACTGAAACTCCAAGTTGGCTCACGGTATCAAAACTTTGTAGAGAAGTGTAGCTCAGTCGACAAGAACGGGCGNTCCTTGCGAGATTTCTGTTTGAACGATCATTCACAAGCTGTCTCTTGAAATAGTTAGACTCATATTGTAGTGATATTGATATCACTGCCAGGGATATTTCATTGTTGAAACATGTTGTAGTGATTTTTTACAACCATTGTGTAAAGAATAGTTTTCATGAAAAAAAGTAGTTTAGACAGTTTATAGTGTTTTAATTACTTAGTTATTTGAACTAGTTAAGTCATTATTAATGCAGAAAAAGGCATTGTTATATAGTACGTAAATTGGCAAAACTTAATACTCTGAATACATTAATATGCATATGGAAAAAATAGTTTCACGATCTTCAATTTAGTGAAAACAAACTGCAATTATTACCTTCAATTAAATTATCTATGTTTTTATATGTATTTATATTTTAATTAGAGGTAAGAATATTTATACTTTCAGTCAGAGCTTAGATCTTGGTTCATATGGGATTACCTGCATGATACATTTTATTGATTAGTTACATTTTAATTGACATTAACATTATGTGATTACATTTTAAATCATCTGGACGATTTTACTCAAATTAGCTAGGCCTAGGCTATAGGTAAATATATTATTATTATTATTAGCACCGCGTCTTACTACCCGTTCGGGTTATACTCACTTACGCTAATGTGTAATGGTAGGGTGATTGTGAGATGAAATGGAGGACCTACAGTTTAACGTGGAATCCGAACCACGGTGGAGACCTGGCATTCCCCACATTCACAAGATGTCTTGTCAGTGGTGAAGGAAGGGTTTGGTAATCAGATAAATCTATGCCGGGACCGAGGATTGAACCCCGGCCGCCAGCATAGAAGTCTGACACCTTACCCCTAGACCGCCAGGTCACCAATATAGTAAACATAATGTGTGCATAAATGGTGATTATGAAAGCATGAACATATATAAATATTTGCACTTTACCTAAAGTAGCAAACCCAAGAAGTCAAGTGGTTACAATTAAATTGATTATATTGTTCAAATATTTGATAATTTTAGGAATACGGCAAGCTTCCACGGTTAAATAGAATTATTGAATTCTAAGACATTTACAACATCCAGAAGAAGGCCGAGAATTGATCAAATAATAAATATTACGCCCCTACCAGAAATCGAACCCAAAACCCTTTGCACTGTAGACCATCCCGCTAGTGACTGAGCTAACGTGTCGAGCTATGATTCTATAATTGTATCACATTTATAGCTTGTATGTTATGTTCTCTCCCACAGCTGTCAAAATATTAGTTGAGTGGCCTCTTGAAAATATGCTTCATAAGAAATACATTTTTATCACCTTTTAATAGAGTGGATGTAAGAATCTACGTTTAAGCTGGCAATTTTTCCAGCATTTTATATGGCTTAAACTTCTGAAACTATTGTATTTGTATAATCAGGTCAAGATTCAGGTTGTAGTTCCTATATAAGTAGTCTATGATGTGCCACTCAGTGAGATGTCCTGTTGGGCACCCAAACAATATAGGAAGGAATAGTGTTCGTTATTTGTGTGTTTCGAACTCACTTAGAGAGTAATTTTAGGCCCAAATATGATATTAAATTAGTAATTGATGTTTGCATTTGCGAGTGTGTGAGCACTTTGAATTTACTTCAAATGATAAACCGCTCTTTAATATTGTAACAACAGTTTTTCTACCGATTCTTTATTATTTTTGCAAATAAATAATCTAGTTAAATAATGATTATGTAATTCACAAAGGAATGCCATTTATTACATATGGCTTTCATAAAAAATATCATGTGTGTGAGAGAGAAAAAGAGAGAACGATTTTTATTTGAATTAATTTAATCAAAATAACTGAACCATTCTTATCAAAATAAGATGTAACTTATATATAATCGCTCTCCAATGTTTTAGGCACTTTGAATTATTTAGTGATTAGGTTTTGAGGTTTGAGTTGTTCTAGGCTGCAAGAAGAAGGAAACAAATTTTATAGTAAATGCACCCTATTTACTTGGAGAGAGGATGGGAAAACTATAGAAAGAGAACACATGTAGAAAGCCACCTAAAATATGTAAAAATTATATATATTTTTATTTGTCTAGGTAAATTATTAATAAACCCACCTTTTTTTATATAAACTCTAGTTTATTGCTGCAAGTTTCTAGTAATTTTTTGAATACACATTTTTGTCCTGATTCACCAACAGATTCAACTCCTTATCGACGGTGTATATCACATATTTATCTTTATAACACACTTTATCTCTATTGAGAAACCATTAGTTGCGTGTT
>CABFOW010003252.1:0-37437 GCA_902141385.1 Timema californicum
ACTTGACCTTTTAATTTGCGAGCTATTTTCGATATTATTGATTTAAATGCGAATTAAAGATAGCAACATTCCAATAATAAATAAATGCTTCCCCAGTTCAGGCAATCTAAATCTAGATGTTTTGACCAACATATACAGTGAAATCAGCATTCAAAGATAAATATTTTATTTGCAGATTGAAAGATGTGATGACTGTGTTCGCAACAACAATAAAGATTCAGCTATTATTTTTTACCCAAACATATATTTTTTATTTAGATATTTATAGCCATGCAGCAAATAGCGCAAATAATGATTTCCATGGTAAAAACTATCTGTGAAAATCAGGTTTTCGTGGGAAAATACAATTTTTCCCAACATCCTTGACTCCTAACCATTAAAATGAGCGCTCGTTTGTTAACATTTGTTCATCCATTTCCTCGTAATTCTTTAAAAACGGAAAATGGTATGTCAAATTATATATACGATAAGTATGCCCCTGAGCCTACGGATTTCCAGAGAATTTCGTTTCAAGATTTGGTTTTTCTTTTGTAATTATTCAAGATATGTTTTAATTGTTTCAGTCTTATTCACAATTGGTTGACTTGTTGCATTGCTTATGTTTTGAAAGACACAATGAACAACAGCTACACCTTCTTTGTTTTCCTTTTTCTGTATAATTTTAGAATATAGTAGAACGCCCATGAACGTGCCTGACTTTGCAATTTTGGAGGACGACTTTATTTACAACTCTGGTGTTTGGAAGGTGGTAGGGGAAAGACACACATATTATTACATACTTTGAGATGACACATATTGGGGGTAATATTATTGTCATTCTCTATAACCACTACTTATATAACATAAATGTAGCCGAATCTAATATTACCTTTTAAATATTTAGTTCTACACTCTCAGATGAACATTAATATAAATTCAAGATTTTCATCACCCACCAAATTTGTTTATGAATAGTCTTACATACAAGAGAGTTATTCATTTTATATTGATTAGTTAACAGTGAACATTGACGTCACAAAACACGTTACTTCTTTCATTAACTAACGTACTATATACATTTGTTAATGTAATACAATAAATGATTATCTTGTACAAAACATATTTATGTAATACAGCCAGGTTATTTATCACATTTATGAAATAATGTTTTTCAATTATGTTTTAAGGTGAGATGTATAACTAGGTAGATGGATCGACTTTCCCATAAAGTTCAAATATTGGAGGTCCTCCAAATATTTTCACCCACCATGATATCACTTACTATTTGTTTCGTCAATTTAATACAATGCCTAGATTCACGGGTAGTAATTTTCCCTTGGATAACATTTTCGGAGACACAACAAATAAGGGAGGTTAGTGCAGCCTTTTAATTTGTTTTTCTTAGGCAAGTTTAGCAGTTAAGCCTGATAGTATTGTTCATAATCATCAGGGGAAAAAATTTCTGAACAAATAAAATACGAATCAGGATTCCATTTTCTATCCCGTTCAGTAGTGAATACATCTTCGTCTGACGTCAGAATCTTTATTAAACTATTGTGTATAACACCATAAACCTTAGTTAGATTACTTTTATTGCACACGGCAACGGTAGTATATTTACGACACTTTTCGTAACACTTCACGAATAAATAATAGGAAATTTTACAAAAAAACACACAAGTATTTACTATTAACATTGACTTTGGTAGCATATTTGACATAAATAAGAAGCTAATAAAGAGCGCGACAATGCACAGTCAGATGTACTGAACAGAAGCAAGTTCGGATAGGCCACGAGCTGACGTCATAGCAGCACCGCGCTAGGGTAGAGCTGAATCATAGAGAAATGTATACTATTCCTTTCTCTATGGCTGAATGCTGGCCGGTATAGGAAACGAGCATACCTTGTACTCTATTAACCTTAGTGATCTCTATATTATACTGGATGGACATACACACATCCTTGCAACGAACCAAATAGTGATGCCTAAGTTTGTCGTTTGCTTGGTTGCGAGGGGACAGATTTAACTGTTTCTTTCAACGTTCCTATGCAAAATGTGTTTATGGTGAGTAAAAGTATTGTTGTTTGAAAATAGTGAAGTATTATAACCCATTTGGCTGAGGACACATTTACGTTAAAGGATATACAATTCAGTTTTAAAGTTAATACCGTACAAATAAGAATAAAATCTTTGATATATTAAAATATATAGTTATAGTCCATGTTGTTTACATTCTACCAATACTATTATGCATTTTAATTAGGATATTAGCTTATGTATTGATTTTAGATACAATATTATAATATTGAAAGTTCGATACCGATAATGAAAAGGTATCTTAGACTTAATTACATTTGTTTGAATGACACACATTGTGTTGTAGCTTACATTCGAACTATCGTTAAGGGTATAGGTTTGTAGGAAATATTACTATATTACAATATATTTAAAGTTGGCTATTAGCTTACTTTAAATATATGTGAATTAACGATAGACTTACCCCATTACTCGGACACCGACTGCTGTTGACCCAGCTACCGACTCCATACTCCCCGCCACAACTAACACGCCCAGCCACGACAACAATATAAGAGACACTGAGGCGGTGCCAATGAATGTATACAACACAAGATATCCCAGGCCAAAGAACTTTGGAAGAAAGAAGAGACTCTTCGACCAGTGTCGAGTTAATTCTCAATTATTCTAGAATAGTCTGGAAGCTTATGTTGCGTGTGTATCCTCCCCCTGTTTACTTTCTTTGGTGTGCCTCCCTTCCCCTTGTGATCTCGTCGTTATATGTTCGGTGAGCTGTGCCAAATAATATATAAGACTTGTTGTGCAATAGGAAGAGCACTCTTTCACTGGCTTCAGCAATAGCAGGGTGAAGCTAAGGCTTCAGAGATTAGGAATTAAAATGTAAGCAAAATTCTGTTTCGAAAAAAAAAATATTTCTTATAAATTCCTTTTGGCTAAATATTATTTAATTGTTTATTTTATAAAACCAAAATTATAATTCTCTGGTCGGATATGACTAAGCTGAGACTTCAGATAGTTTTCATAATATAGGAATATCAAAGCCCTTTTTGGCACACTAAATATTTATCTAACTTTGTAGAAGACTATCAACAACATTTTATTGGTCAAATGTAACGTCTTGGAACTTTTATTTGGACTCATATTTTGTCTTAGTGTTAAAACTTGGGTTAAATGTTATGAGATAATAGTAATGGAGCTGAACGCTGATAGCGCAAGCGAAATAATAATTGAAAACTATATGAACTTAGTTTATTGGACGCTAGTTAGACAATAGCACAATGTGATAATGTTGTTAATAGGAAGTATTTTTGGTCTAAGTTTATTGGACGCTAATAGCGCTAGTGAGGAGATTATTGAAAATCACCATATTTACTTTGATTATAAAAAAGTAGTATTTAGTCTAAGATAACTAAATGTGTACTAATCAACGTTAAGATCAATAATAAACAACTTTGATATTATTAATGTTTAGGGTAAGCCGATGTAAGGCATATTATTTATATCGATACTTAATCGTGTTTGAGAGCTGTAAACAATAATTAAATCGATTTATATTTCATGTAGAAATAAAGGGGATTTCAGAGAGATTTGATATTAAAAATTTTTATATTGTACTTTCTTGACATATAATTACGTATTTAACTTACAATATTGTTAACTTAAATTTAATGAAGGTAATCATTATATTGTGCGCATTCTTCAAATGAAACTTTGCTGTAGGGATCACAATATATTTTATATGTTTTGGGAGTTTTCCCTGTTATTAATTGTTCATTTTATATTGAAATACTAAATAAATGATTAATTTTCAATGACTTCACCTTTTACGCAGTATCTCTTTCACTTACATATCCTTAGGTTTAATACTACCCAACGTATAAGGATTTTTGTTAAGTAAATTGTTAGGAGGACATTTTTTTGTTATTGTGGGTGAGCGTGAGGCAGGTTCCGCAATCGGATCAGATTGCGTAATCTGGGTATAGTTTACATACACAGATTCTCTTAGTATTCATGACTCACAACACGCAGTATTATCCGCATTTTGTTGTATAATTTATTTATTTTGTATTTTGACCCTAATAGTTAAGGTTTTGTGTTAGGAATAGGGTGCATATTTAATGTTCGATAACTTTAGTGAAATAAGGTAGCTCAACACCTAATTACATGTGATTGAATAACAAGTTTTGTGTAGAGGTTCAAACTCTCATTTAGGTTATAGGATTGTACGAAGTATTACTATATTGGCTTAATCAACCTATTTAAAGAAACACGCCATCAGTGTCGCAACTTATTATCCTCTTCAAACCTTATATTAACGTATTTATTTCCCTTAGCTAATCATACATTGACATATCTCATATATTCATACAAATTAGCTAGTTATACCAAAATTCCACTTAGCCTTGTATGTATTTTAGAGGGAAAATTATTATACTCGTAAGTGTTATTCACTATTATACAATTATGTGCAGATGACAGCTCAAAAATTTTAGTCACAGATGTCCATCCAGTTATATCAATGATATCTATATTATACTGAATGGAAATAAACATACGCATTGCCAAGTAACAAAGCGTGGAGCTCAAGTTTATCATCTGCTTAGTTCTGGGAGGACAAATTTAACGGTTTCTTTCAATGTTCTTATGTGAATACAAGTATCTGATGAATAAAAGTGATATTGTTTGAAAATAATGAATTATTATACCACTCATGCCTGAAAAAACATTTGCATTAAATGATATAATCTTCAATTTTACAGGCAATACTGTACAGATACAAATAAAATATTTAATATATTTAAACATGTACTTATCATCCATATAGTTTACAGTCTGTCAAGAATAGACTTATATTTAAAGTTGGTTATTGGCTTGTATTTTGGTTTCAGAAACCAATTTATATTGAAAGTTTGATAAATATAATGAGTAAGGTATCTTTAAACTTGATTAAATTTGTTTGAATGACAAACTTTGTGTAGTTTCCATACGTTCAAACGATCACTTACGTTATTATCACGATCAACTTAACGTTTACTTAAAGTTAACTTAACGTAAATGATCTCCTCGTGTGTTTAAATGGAAGTGATCACTATGCAGTTAACTTAACGTTGACTTGCAGATAACTTAACGTAAGAGTTGCCCCTGATGTTATTTTACTTTAAGTGAACGTAACTTGAAGGATATCACGCGATCTAGCCAGCCACTCATTATACAAGTAACGTCAACAGGGCTAATTAGTAATTCATTTGTTGGTTTTAAGATCAAGGTCTACTCTTTAGCTCATGTTCTTGTGATCTGTCATTGAAACAAAGTAATTAAACTAAAATAAGAATGATTAATTTATCAAAAAAGTTTAGGAATAAATATTTATTATAGCTATTGAAAACTGTAAACATTCACAGATCATCACTTTACAAATAGTAAAAATCACCGATCATACTCGAGAATGCAGATGTTTGGCTCAATTTATTACGTTAAATTATATGAATCATGATCACACATCTGTTTTCTTATGTTTAGTTAACTTTAAATGAACGCTACGTTAAGTTAACGTTAGGTTGATCGTAATCCTGGATTAAGGTAGGCTTGTAGAAGGTATTATTATATTACCTGTTTAAAAAAAATCAGTTTGCTCATATTTTGTATATTATTTTCAGAAACCATATTATATTGAATGTTCGATAACTATAAAGAAACACGTTCGCTGAAATCTATAGTATATTTGTTTGAATGATACTCGTATACTTTTTGTAAAAGTCTTACTTTCAAAAGGTAATTAAGGTTATAAGCTTGTAAGAAACACGCTATCTACTAAACCTTGATTTTAGTAGGAATCATAATCTGTAAGGCTTCATTTCGTACAAGAATACTGTAATTTATTAGTATTTTGGGAGGATAAAAGGAGATCTAGACCGGAAGTAGAAATTCCCTTCTGGAAGGTCTTTTATCCTACCTAAACAGTACTATAGGGTTGGATTCTGGTACTAGATAAATCCTTCCAAACAAGCTTTCTTCAAAAATAATAGTATATATTAATCTCCGTCAACTTATTTAAAGAAAAAACTTATCGGTTTTGCACTTTTGAACTCTTCGAAGCTTTTTCTAACAAATTTATTTCATTTTAAAAGCACATATAGTTGTATCTCACATATTCAATCAAATTAATGAATGATGTAAAAATGTCACGTTGCCTTGTATGGGTGTAAAAGAGAAAGAGATACTCGAAAATTTCCTTCTCTCCTAAACAATGGGAGGCAGATGACAGCTCGAAAATGTCAGCCACAGATGTCCATTCTGTTATATAATAGAAATATGAGTTATACAAAGATCATTGCGTAGCCTTGTATATAAGGACCCATCAAGATAACCAAATAAATCTTAAAATTTGAAACTTTTCTGTTGGAGTTGGAAAAATGGTGGTATGGAGGGGAATGGGTAGCTCAATATTTCCAAAATTAATACATTCAATTACCTCTTCATGTGGTAGAGAACTTAAATTCGTTAAGCATGTATGGGAACCAAAACCAATAAACATTTAAATAATAATAATTTAAAATGACATCCTAGAAACAAGTGACGATGGACCATAATAGAAAAAACCTTTTGAGATGAGATATAAAATAAAGAAAACTCAGATTGGCAAAGATATATCAATCTCCAAATAGCCAAAATAATATTAAACTATAAATTTTGCAAAGTGAGTTGGGAAAAGAGGGTTGGGGGATGGCGAGTTTCAAAATCACATCAAAACCAATAGAAACAACCTCTCAATACAATATGGTATAGAAATTAGATTTAGCAGGCCGTTAAATGCACAATTCCAAATAAATATTGAGTCTTAACATTTAAAATGGAACTTAAGGAAATTAAAGGGGGGTTTGGGGGGTTAATTTATTAAAAAAACTTAAAGCTGTAGTAGAAAATTGTAATTTGGCTGGCAGGTAGAAGTACAACTAATGGATAACGGAATAAGTCTCAAAACTATAAGTGTTTAAATGGGAGTTAGAGAAATGATGATTGGGGAAGGGGGAGATTTCCAAAACTAATAGAAACAATTACTAACAGAACAATTTGTTTGATAAGCTAAGACGCTTACTAGAATGATTCTTTCAAATTAATTCATTTTTAAATAGTAAATTTAAACTTTTTTTTGTCCATTGCAACAATGCCTTCACGTAAAAGAGCCATTGCTATCGTTCTTGCAGCTGTGCCCTAAATTGAGGTATTTTTCAGCTATTTAGATTTAGTTTTGTTTATTAAATAGTAAATGTAAACGATTTATATTGGTGTTCGTTTCAACAATGTATCCGCCTAAGCGAGCAAATAATGATGCAAAGACTGCTAATATCAAAATATCTGGTTCCTTCTTATAGGTAATATGTGGCTTCATAGAGACACAGACCAAGGTTTTAACCTCACACGTGTCTGAAATTGTTGGTTTTGGTAGCTTAGATGAGGGTTTCTCAAACTGCGAGGCGTGAGGGGATTTCAGGTGAGGCGCAGCATCGTTTTATCTGTGAACCAATTGTTCACTTCCTTAGACTTGATACATTCTGATTGACTGTACAAAATTAATATTATGTTTGACCTATGAAGCGATAATATTAATTTTCATCTTTACATCTACATACATTTGTATAAAAGTAATTTCTCAACACGTTTGATAATTTGAATTACAGAAATCGACTTGATGTAGAAAAAGGCCTTCCTTTGTGTGTTATATAAACAGAAGGTGACATGAACCATCTGTGATAAAAAAAAAAAATATTCTTTCAAATGAGAAGTACAAATTTTTCATGAATAATATTTCAGTCATAACATTTTAAAATAAACGTGATATTTTATTAATATTTAACAAAACTTTACTATTCTTAATAAACTTCTACAAAGTTCCTATCAGAAAATAAAGATATCAATGAAATATCAAATGACCCATTTTGGTATTTTAACGTAAAAAGTTGTTTTTATTCTAAGAAAGAGAGGCTTAACAATTAGTTTTAATGTTCATTTAGAGCTCAAGTGCATAGAGTTTGAGAAAACCTGGTTTAGATGATTCGCTAGAAATAAGTTAATTTACCCAACTTAATGTGAGCGAAGCCGTGGGCAAACGCGAGTAAGTTAATATAATTGTAAAAAATGATTGGTTGATTAATTCATTTAACAAAGTCAATAAACAAATATACGCAGAAAGACAAATAAAATTTATTTTGGCACTGAAAAATGTTCAGAGAGTGCACTCATGCCAATAACAACACCGTCAAAACGCCTCCCATCATAGTCATTGTATGGTGACGTGTAACCTTTGGTCTGCACGCTGGTAGCCACAGTTGGGGATGATATCGACCGTATTCTTTTTAAGATGGCCTCAGCGGTAATTAAACATTGCCACTCCTGCGATCGTAAATGCCTTTTTGAAATGATCCACCATTGCTTTATTCATAAGCATGATTCTAAGCCTTTGGTAGGCTTAAGTAGGATATCTATACCTTTCACGCAATACAATTCCCACTTGCGGTTAAAATCAAAGAGATAATTTTCTTTGACCAACGCGTCATACCGCTTCTCAAAGTGCTCCTTTCCCTCAACAGACATCCCACCAATTCCGTAGTCCTACTTTGGAAGCAAGAGACCCCTATACCCTGCTTTTTCATTTTTAATGAAAATATGGGTGAAATGTCCCTTTGCCAATGCTCGTCTAAGCCAAATATTTTGAGTTTCTTGGACAACGAAATCGGGAGAAAGTGCAGTTATTCAATAAAGTTGAGTGGGCCGTAATGCATGGACATGTTTTTCCCACCGTTCATTATGAGCTCTGGAGTCCACTATTTTTTCTCCTTAATGTATTTTAAAATAAAATTTCCATCATAGCCCTTAGCATAATGGGCTATAAGGGTGGTGTCTTTAATTTTTTTTTATTAATTTGCTCTATAAATTTGAATTTTGGGACATTGTGACATCACTCTTGAATATCTGAGTCCTATCGCCCCCACATTTGGTGAAAAGATAGTCATTTACATTAATATGAAGCCAGGCATTGCAACACAACTGCACCACACAGATGTTAGGTTCATGCAAGTAAGTGCTAGCCGCACTTTGAAGAAGCGTTTCTTTCCTTCATTCAAAACCATAGAATACAAACATGAAATTGCTCTTTTCCTGTGTCAGTTTGAATGGGGCTTGCTTCATAGAGTTGAAATGACCAAAAGGACGATGGGTCTCGCATATTTTACAAAAATTCCCATACCTACTGTGTGAATAATTTGACTTTTCAACTTAAACATTACACGCAGACCTCACAATACTTTTGATATCACAGATCGACATGTGACTTCTACAAAAACCCGGGCGTTTATTGATAACAAAACAAGTTTTATGTGTGACCCAACGCCCACAGTCTTTACTGGTCACGGTTTGACCTCTACAGCAAACCACTTTATCCTAGCATATTTTTTCACACAAATTCACATTGTGCTCACTCTTTATTTTGAACGCCACATGACACTCATGACAAAAATGTGAACACTAAAACGTGGCTGTCAAGGATGTTATGATATCCAAATTGTTTGGCTTATCGTCGTGAAAATACAAATCATTTTAGCCCTTAAAGGAATGTTCGGGAGGGGTAGGCCCCTCATATAAGACTTCCCTCCCCCGACGTTCTCTAAACACAATGATTTTGTATTCAGAGAGTTATATTTTTAATTGTTTCAGTTTAGCGATTCCACCGCCTTCCAAAAGATTCACACGGCATGATGGCATTGTTCCACTGCTTTGTATGTTTGAATATTAAGACCTTTCTTTATGTTGCCATAGGTGTTCATTTCCATGCACCCTGGTTCTCTTTTAACGTCACAAAAAGTCTTAGCGATAACCCATCCACGGGCAAGACAAAGTGTATATGCCATTTTTAATCGTTATGATTTATTTATTTCTTCAACTGAATAGGGTAGTCGAGGAGAGCTTATTGCAACGACGTGCAATCCCACGAGGCTCCATAAAATGGCTGAGTTTAATGTACAATGGGGCCGTACTTAATAAAAATATATTACTTTTCAACACGCGACCTACGTTATCGAGCACGGTTCAAGCGTCTACCTGATTCGCTTGCTTAAATAAAACGTATACAGGATTCAACGTCAAGTCCATACTATTCAAAAATAAACCGACAGGATCATAGGCACTGACACCATCCAATTGAGAGAAGTAGTAACTTGCTCTTCAGGCCAGCTTAATGTGTCACTATCACTCGCTAGAGCACAAAGATATAGAGTAACTTCTCTACTGGTACAAAATAAACACCTCAATTGGTTTATTCTCTCATTGACGATTAAAATAGAGCTACTATTCGACATTTCCCCAACAATCTGATTTACTGGGCCGATAATTCCCGTCTGGAGTGCTGATGACGCTCCCACCCCCACCATACCCATTCCTTGAAGATTCATTTCCATGCACCCTGGTTCTCTTTTAACGTCACAAAAAGTCTTAGCGATAACCCATCCACGGGCAAGACAAAGTGTATCGCCATTTTTAATCGTTATGACTTATTTATTTCTTCAACTGAATGGGGTAGCCGAGGAGAGCTTATTGCAATGACGTGCGATCCCACGAAGCTCCATAAAATGGCTGAGTTTAATGTAAAATGGGGCCGTACTTAATAAAAAATATATTACTCTTCAACACGCGACCTACGTTATCGAGCACGGCTCAAGCGTCAACCTGATTCGCTTGCTTAAATAAAACGTATACAGGATTCAACGTCAAGTCCGTACTATTCAAAAATAAACCGACAGGATCATAGGCGCTGACACCATAATCTTACAGCCAATTGAGAGAAGTAGTAACTGGCTCTTCAGGCCAGCTTAATGTGTCAATATCACTTGCTAGAGCACAAAGATATAGAGTAACTTCTATACTGGTACAAAATAAACACCTCAATTGGTTTATTCTCTCATCGACGATTAAAAGAGAGCTATCATTCGACATTGCCCCAACAACCTGATTTATTGGGCCAATAATTCCCGTCTGGAGTGCTGATGATGCTACCACCCCCACCATACCCATTCCTCGAAGGGTGGCTGTGATTCCCGCCTGCCTCACCCCTAAACCACCGGTTTGCGGGACGACTAATCGAGTTGGCAAAGCTCTTGCTAGATGAATGGGGCTGCGAAGGTTGGAGTCTCTACCGCGTCTTCCCCTCCGGCTTGGACAGCCATCTCCAGTATCATTTGAGCTAAGACACAAGAGTTTAAATTCAAACACAAGTCAAATTAACTACAAAGTAAGCAATTGAATCAATATTCTTCCAACTAAAGTCAGTTTAAAAAATTCATTCTTTGCACTTTTTAAATCAATATATTATCATAAAAGTTAGCAAAATAATTCCTGAAAACAAAATGAAAATTTGAATTATAGTTTTCCCTCGGAGTGGACAGTATGCATATCTAATATTAAAACGGATCCCTCCGTTACTTAGACTCCCCAATTTAAAAGAAACTTGTTTATTTCACATAATAGTTGGGACGTTTCATTTACTTTAAGGTTATATTTAAAAAGTGTTTTACCCTATAATTGTTCTTTTATAGAGGTTTACTAAGCAATATGCTCATCATATGGTCTTTCAACTAATAATATTAATAATATTTTATGCATCAATTTTCTACTATTTAAACGTAAAATAATAATCTCACTGATGGATGCATCAATCGCATCCAGAGCCGAAAACGGTTACTTTTAGGCTCGTATGGCACTAGGGGTGGTAGTGGTGGAGGTGAAATCCCGGAATCACCTCAGACATCTGAGGTGCAGAAAACATCCTAAAGTCCCATGCATCTGAAACAAACATAACTTTGTATTAGAATATTTTAACGTGATGGACATGAATAATCATACCGAAACTACCTATTAATTCACATAGTCATTTTCACAATAATAGCTATTGTCCTGCCTGGACTCTAATCCGTGACACCTAGATAAAAAAGTATGGATTCTACCAACTGAGCCAAGGTTTCGTACAAAAGTTTTGCAACTAGGAAATCACCTTATATTAATCTAAAATATTTAACGTTTATTATTTATAGAACAAAAAATTATAATACCCAAATTTGTTCATGGAAAAACCCAACAATTTAGCACATTATTCAAGTTTCAATACAATTTTGCATTGTGTTTTTTCTATTAAAAGCTAACTGTTCTTTTTTAACAAATCTGATCTTTCATTGGTCAGAAATTATCATCCGTTTGAGGTCAATTCTTCCAGGTTGACACCAAGGGCCATCAGATTCGTGGATATTTGTGGAACTCCCTAAAGCTCATTCTCTAAAAAATACAACGTAACAGCTTAATTTAATATTCAATATATCTTGAATTAAAAATACTAAACATATTTTTTACGTGATATGAAATTATGATAAAATAATCTCCAGTGTGTTAAGGGAATCTGAGAACATTAGCAACGTTAGCTCGTCCAAATACTTTATACAGTAATGGTTTTATAGTTTGTAATAAATGTATTCAATAAACTACTATTAAATAAAAAATACATTATTTAATGTACTATAACCAGTCTTGTTTATACCATTTTAAAATATAATTCAGCCATTGGTAAGTTAAAAACAATATTAATTACTGTTTAACTATAGCTTGGAATCAGGTTTTTCAATAAATTACCATTAATTATTATAAACACTTGTTTTGGGATAACTATATCCAAATGTCGTCCAAAAGAGTGGCTCTATATATAAATTTAAATTATTTATAGTTTTAATTCTCATATACCTATTATAAATTAATAAACTTATAAAATTCCGCCATAGTTTATTATAATTTGAAATAAATTAAATGTATACACTTTTATTTTAACAACAAATAAATAATGCTTGTCTGTTATAAAAGTATATTTACTCACCCAGATACCGTAAGCGAAGAGTAATCACTCATCCTGGGCTGCGTTTTTAGCACTCGAAGGCAAGTTGTGCAATGAAAGGATTTCAAAACAGGTGCTGATATTTGTACCTGTTACCAGCTAAGGGTGCAACACAGTGATGACGTCACCAGGGCAAACCCATTACCACATAGATTGGGGAGTTTTGTGACATCATTAAAGGTCGTGATTTATTCCTGTCTTGTCGATCCACCAAACTGGCGCCTGGTATGTGTAATCAGGTTTGTGACTCTTCGTTGACGTAATCGGGAAAACCCATTGCCACATAAGAAGGGGTAAATGTAGAAAGTCATCTATGCTAATGACCTCATGTACTAGATCACGATTTAAGGTCACAATTTCTTACTGTCTCGAATTGTCTTCTTGAGCCGGCAAACTGGCGCCATGTATGAGTAATTAGGGAGAAACCATTGCCACATAGAAGGGGAATGGGGGAGTGCTTTCAGGGTCAATGACCGCATGTACTACTTCATGGTTTCAAGCTCATGGTTTCAAGGTCAAAATCTATTTCTGTCTTGTAGAGCCACCAAACTGGTGTCACGTATCAGAAAAAACCTATAGCCACATAGAATACCAGAAATAAACCTTTGCGACATTGAAGTAGGACAAAGGTTGCTAATCCCTTGTCGTCATGGAAATAACCAGAGGGGAAATTCAGGTCAGACCGAAATATACTGGCACCATATATGAGTTACCAGGGAAAGCCCAGGAGGAGTGTTGCGACATAAAACGCAATGATACGTCACGTAACTCAGGGTTAAAGGTCAAATGTCAAATTGCCTGAAACGCCTCACCATCTACTTACATTATTGGACCAATTATTATGGAGAGGAGAGACAAAAGCATATGGTTTACCAATATACGGGATTTATTATAGATAATTTAAGCTATATAATGCTTGAGTGAAATTCAATCATATCACTCTTCTATGAATTGAATATTATTGCTCTAAATATGAATTTCAGAAAAATTATTTGAATATTTTATTAATATATTTAAACTTTATATGCGTATTGAACTTCAAGAAGATGGAAAAGAAATACTTGAATAGATTTAAAATGTCGTGCTGGAGAAGAATTGAAAAATTCAGATGGACAGACAGGGTGGCGAATAAAGAAGTCCTAAGAATAGAGGGCGAGAGAGAACCATTCTGGGTGTGATTCTTTGGAACAATGAAAACTGGTTTGCGAACATCCTTAGGAAGAACTTTCTTTTACATGACATCACATATGGCAAGGTTGAGGAAAAGAGGATCTTAGGAAGAATCAAATATGGGATGACTTGAAGGAAAGAAGAAAATTCTGGGAGTTGAAGGAGAAGGTAGAGGATGGTTTGCATTGGCGGTCTAAGTTCACTGACAAAGGAATTGACCTGTCGTAAGACAGAGCCCTTGATAGTAATAGTAACAATAATAATTATTATTTTTATTCATATTATTATATGTGAATACTAAGTTTAATTAAAATTGGCTAACTAAAAAATTAGGTTCATCGATTATGACTCAGTAAATATAGGTTACAATAATAATGTAACCATTGTGAGTGACATAATCTTTTTATTAAAGAATTCTTTTTATAAATGGTCAACTTTAGTAATCATGAATATGGCATTGTACGCAAGTTACATAGGTAGGTATATATTTTTTATTCCATGATGACTTAAATGATTCCTTATAAATGAGGTGAAACAGATTATTATAAAAAAAGACTATCACATACCAAGTTTCATTTAATTAAAAAATAACAATTAATACAGATAAGAAATAAATTACGTCATAATATAATATTATGCAACTGACCAAGTGTACTTATGTTAGGATTGAGGAATTATTTCCCTTCTTTAAAAAGTTTGCCAAATTTCGAGACACTTGGTATGATTAAATTTTGCCACCACAGGATAAACATCAAACTAAGATATTTACTTTAAAGGGAATATGTATTTATAGAGATTGGTCGAAATAATATCACATTTGTTAAAATTAATCTTTGACCAAATTTTGGACACCTATTCTGATTTGAAAAATTTCATAATATATTAAATATTATCTATGTGAGTAATATAAGCTTTTCCAAATTTGGTCAAAATTATTTCAATTTTTTTTTCGCCATTATTCTTTTATTATGTTCCAAAATTATTTAGACTAGTTTCTGGACATTAGGTTTTAATATTTTCTGGTCAAAATAAGGGTCATTAATTACATTTATTCAGTGCATTTAGTAGAATAGTGATATTTGTATAGCTTTAAACTTACACAAAACCATTCATTATTTTACCTTGAATATTCTTGACTCTAAAATTTCGGTCCTAAGGGAGATAAAAAACAAAACCAGTGGCTGTATGTGTGATTCAATTTTAGTCGATATCTACAAATTAGTTCGGAAATTATGAGTGAGACATAGAAACAAGTATTTTTCACGTCAGTTCTTTTCGATTTCAAGAAAAATATTTTGAAACAAGGATGTTTATATTTATTATTGTATTTCAATAAAATATATACATCATGGATTACTGATCTTATTTTGATGTAACAATGAATAACTGTTATTACTTTTACCAATTACCATAACTTTTCTAGACTCAACATCAACTAGTAAAAGATGAGCCTAGATACGAGACGACCCATGATGATAAGATAGGATAACAGTGACAAGCAAAGGCAAAATCCCTGTGTTTGGTTCCTGTGAATTGTAATTTTTCATATGTTTTTCAAACCACATCTTACTGTCCGTTTGGTTGATAATCATATGAACAAATTTCACAAATGAGTTAGGAATAAGGAAGGTTGAATTTAGAGGGACTGTTTCTATATGTTAGTGGGGGAGTTAAACCAGAAAAAACATAACCTCAATACATCCAACCAGGATTCCTACCCCGATATTCTTGTCATCAGCAGTCTAGTCTATTGCGAGAGCGATACCTAGACCATTCGATTACCTAAACAGGTTTCATTAAAGGAACACCCTTTAGGATTAATTCAACGCATATGATGTCAAAAGAAAAGTTGAAAACTATATTGTGTATTTGTACAAAATGGTTTCAATTATTTGTTGTATATATTATGTTCTACTTTTATTATATCACATCTTATTGCCCATATGGTATTCAACATTTTACTACCCGCTACGGTAGCCACGTCATCTAACACGCTAATTTCTGCTTGGTTTTTACAAAATGGTTTTCCAAACTCCTTCCATATAAATTTAGGTGCATTTAATCTCAATTAAGCCTTCCTAATCCCTGAGCCACTAGTGTAATTAATTTATAAGCGTATTCATCTGAATAAGTAGTAAGACGCGGCGCTAAAATTTTTAATAAACTAATTAATTTCGTTATTTTATGTAACAATGATGTACAAGATGTACAAGATGGTTAAGTGTAATGTGTCATTTCAAAGGTCGAAAATCCCATTTCATTGGCCGATTGGTCTAGGTGTCACTCTCATGTTAGTCTGGCTAATTGATGAATGGGATATCGGGGTTAGAATTCCAGTCAGGTCTATTGAGAATATTTTTTTTCTCAATTGTTTCCCAATTTCCATTCATGCAAATGCGGGTAAACTACCTCTAAAAGGCTTCCTTATCCTCACATTATTGAAATAACAAGACGCGGGGCTATATATATATATTAACTCCCAAACTTAAAATACTTACAAAGTTCAACATTCTCTTTTTTCGTGTCAGAATGGTCTGCAAAGTGGCAACAGCACTTGAGATATTCTGTAATAAGGTTGTTGTTTCCCATTCTGAGAGGACGACGTACTTCCGGGAAATAGGTAGTGGTTGGCACAAAGGGTAGATGGGTGAATACAAGTTTTCTGACCATTCACCAGTCTAGAATTTAAAGTGTTCGAGTGAAAGGTATTTAACTCCTACCTTAAAAGGGATTCTGGAGTTTCATTCAAATACTCAAACACTAACAAAAAAGAAGACCTTCCACTACTTCACAAAATATACAGCTGCTGACTCTATCTAGTCAACTAAGCTTACAGCAAGGTTTTGAACCTAAGACTAATAATGATCAAAGTTCAAAAATCATCGTACACCGCCAATATTCTTCTAAGTTTACCCTACCAAATTTACATCCAAACGGATATCATCGATCTTCAGACTGTGGATAACATTATGGCACCACTTTTACGCATCATAGGTATCAACAGCATGAACTATGTCTAAGGCATACATAAGGCAGTTACCTATACTCCCTTGCACTACGTGCCCGTACTTAGACGGGAGATTGAAAGCTTGGAAATCAATATATTGAAAACAAGGAAATAAATAGAAGAACAGACACTGCTGAACCCGTGTCATTTGAGTTTGGAAAAGTGTGCGTTAAAACTCATTTTTCAACGCTACTCATCATGAATTTTCCCTTAATTTAATGCTACGTCAACAAGGCTGGGCGTTGTTCCCTATCAACGCGGGCATGGACTAGGAAGTTTTTTCAGAGGCTTGTTCAAGAACAAGAAGTGTTGCTAAATCCATTATAATAAAAGGCGTTTCTTACGGGTATCAACATGCTTGCTGACGTCACCAGTTAGTGTCATCCTTTCGAAGAAGTCCTTCAACAGCGTATTGGTGAGGTTGGAAATCATCTGAAGCGCAAGTCAAAGCAGAAGATCTACACACTGATACCCAGTTCAGGCTATAACGGGCATTGTAAGAAGCACCGACGTTAATGTTACTGTCATTGCCCGACGTAAAAAGGTCACGCAGGGAAAGAAGAAGAATTAAGTGGCAGATATTTTCAGTTAAAATCTATTTTCTA
This sequence comes from Timema californicum, assembly GCA_902141385.1. Taxonomy (NCBI): domain Eukaryota; kingdom Metazoa; phylum Arthropoda; class Insecta; order Phasmatodea; family Timematidae; genus Timema; species Timema californicum. Next base: position 17,725 of record CABFOW010003252.1, read on the forward strand.
TGCCCACAGTCTTGCGAGTGTGCCAACAGTTAACTCGATCTTTTTACCATCTCATCAACACAAACAAGTCCTGAAAGTGGACAATGAACCTAGTACAAACCTATCTCGTCCCTCAATGATGATTCACACATCTAATTTACAGTTATCGGTCAAGACAAGTTCTATATCGATATTCTGTCTTACTCTTATTCTGTCTTAGGGTGGATATCATAAAACCGATGGTATACTATCACTAAGGTAGAGCAAATTGTTGCCGTAATCAACTGGTTGTATTCAATACTCACACAGGCGGATTTGATTTTAAACCAAATACTAGTCTCACCGTTCTTCAACACGTATGGTTATGTATCGAACAATGAGATGCTAATAAATTAGAACAGTGAATTCAAAATAACACATTTGGCTTGTGGTCTATGGATCGAAGACATCCCCGGCATCTTTGAAGAGGCTACCACCAACAACAAGGGATTTAAAGCTTGTCGCAATCGCACAACAAAAAAGGAAGATGGTGGATCTTTTGGGGTATCTACACACGTTGTGTTTAACCAAGAGAAATAACTATTGATCGTTACTGAACTTAGAGTCAAGTTAGTCCATTCCAGATATGAGCTTAGCCTTTTGGCTGCCCCTTAAATACAGCCTTTTAAGGTTTATATCGTTGATACTTGCCTTATACTGCGACTTCTCAAAGTAGCTCCTTCTACACTGTTGGTACATGCCAAGGCATTAAACGGCAGTCCTGCAAAGTATCCTATCGCCCTTGTTAAAGAAAAACACTCACTATTCTTACGGGTGTGAGAGAGGAATCACTGGACAACGTAATCAAGGGAAGTTAACAAACAATGCATCGTGGGATATGTATCAAAGGCTGCGTTCAATGCAGTTACCACCAAGAACCCATTCAAATTCCAAACCTATGGCATGATCAATTTCTCGTTGTACGTAGACGGGGAACAAGTGTTATCGAAACCATTACAGCCCGATTTTTTAAACGGCAGCCATGGCATGTCCTACTACACCCTGTTTTCAGAAATAGGTATCCATTTCATGAACGAAGGCAGTGACATCACATGGTAAGCCTTCCCTAAGCGATATAATACCATGGTTTTCGGTTTCACAACCAATTTGTCCGCCCACATGAAATCGCAAAGGAATTTGATGAGACCTTGCTCTCTGAGCATCGAAGTGACCTTCATTAGGGCACTCACCAAATTCGTCAACTGTATAGTGTACGGGTATTTTGCCAACAACATCACAATCGACCAAAACAGAAACTTATTGACTGATTTTTGGAATTAATATAAATGACTTCACGCTCCTTTACCACCGTCATTTGAATCATGGACGTAATTGTAGATTTACAGAGCTTCATCGATGACAGAAAAGAGTTTATCATCAAGGAAGTGAGTGTTTTATCTGTATGAAGTACATTTATCCAACATTGGGTGTTAAAACCCCTTTACTCCATCGATAAACTTTCCGCTGATGCTAAAACGTAAGCCAACTATATCTTCAACAAACTGCATGGCATTTCTTGGGATAGCAGTGATGGGGATTATAGCCTGCTTGAATCCCTCATATCCCATGGATAATGTGTGCCGAAACCATCTACGTCAAGGGGGCGGAAAAGAAAAAGCTTTAGCCAAATTCGCGCCTAAAATGATCGTAGATTTGTACGAAAGAGGTTTTACAACTTTGAAACACTTAAATCGGGCCGCAATATGTTTATGGCACATAGTTATGTTTGGAATTTCTGTTCGGCCTCCATCTTTTAGGGACTTTGAGATTGGATAATCGAAGAAGGACACGCACACCATAGAACGTGCCCTGAAAATAAACTGTTCTTTTGTTCTGTACGATCGGATATTTTCCATGCTGATCAACTACTCGCAAGAATAGCGTGACCTGCCACTCTTGTCATCAACATGGATCCAAGCACCAAGCCTCGAACGCATTGGGTCACCATATTTCGGACAAGAATGGCGTGGGGGAATATTTTGACAGTCAAGGTTTTCCACCCCGTATAGTGTCACATCTGGCATTTATACACAAAAACACTTCCTGAACGACTTATAGCCCGATACAACTTCAAAGCAAAGCCTCAGACGTTTGCGGCCATTAACATCTCATGTACCTTCTCTATTGCACCTGGAATATTTCATTGAAAACTTTCCTAGCCCTTTTATCACCCACCAATCATACATGCAATGACACTAAGACGTTGAGATAGTGCAACATATTTTTCAAGATGATAGGATCCTGCCGCCCTTCAAGAGTTTGTGTTTAATCAGTGTGTGCCTTGTCTTCCCCTTGTTGGCTAATAAAGAGCGTCCAAATGGAGTGCCAGCCATAATCACGACAGTCGTCCAAGTGATAAAATATAATGGAAGTTCAAGATGTTTTTATCCACAAAGACAAGCTGGTGAAGCCACTTGCCATCAACAATATTTTCAATTTTTTCTTTTCACTGGATAAATTCGATGCCAAACGAGTCATCGTTGGCATGAGCGCTAAGAACAACTTTACGCCCTATATCCAGCTAGAAAAATTTAGAGGGAATAGTGTGATGATTAACCATGCAGAATGTCAAGTACTGGGCAAATACAAGTCGGTCAAATCAATGTTTTTCAGCAACACAGAGCCTCCTCAGAAGATTAGTCTGATTAATAAAGAAATCTCTCCAAGACGCATGTGTGGTGACCGTGTTGTCGTCGTCAGCGAGAAACATGACACTTGACTCAAACGAGTCACCTATCTATCACCTAGCTGGTGCATCTTTGTGAGGTATGTGACCTCATTGATGTCGCCGTCGACCGACGCGATATGTGGTAAAAGCCGTCAACTGACATTAAAGCGATTACATCGACACACTAACAGAGACCGTGGTGGTTTTTGACCTTGACCAGCCTACGGTAGAAACATATATCAGAAACCTGGTTCTGTTCAGTGCTACCTACTATACATGTCCAGTCGTCGGCCTAGACAATTACATGTTGGATTGTGAACTAAAATCAACAATTAAACAAATACATCTAAGATACACTATGGAAAATTGTATGAACAAATATATTCATTCCTGTAAAAATGTTTAGTAATTTTTGTTAATCCGTCCTTTAGACTTAATTTACTCAATCGAGTCAACTATAATATTGTCCAAGTCCTTCAGACTTGTTGATTTAGACCTAGGGACTAATTTTAGTTTATTTGTCCTTTTGACTTATTTTACTCAGTTGAGTCGGCTATAATATTGTCCAAGTCCTTTAGACTTGTTGATTTAGTCCGAGTGAATAATTTTTGTTAATCTGTCCTTTTGGCTTAGTTTACTTAGTCGAGTCGACTATAATGTTGTCCAAGTCCTTCAGTATTGATTTAATCAGAATGACTAATTTTGGTTTGGTGTCAACCCAACTTAATTACACTATTCGGATAGTCTGAGTGTATGATTTCCCTATGTTCATATAACATAGCTTCATTACTGAATCTTGGAGTCCTATATGTAGTAGGGACCTTGCTTTAAGCTTCCTCTTCTTAATATTTTTAGTCCTTTTGAATTCACAATATCCTATGATGGCATGGACGTCAAGCTCATTTTTTCGAATTTTGTATGGCTACAATCAGGTGGTTTAGCGCCCTTATTTGAGGACCTAGTTTGGTCAGTATCTCACGACATTTTTGTTGGTACCTCTTTATCTGCGTTACTATTTTGGGGTATGCAAAGTGCGGAACATGGTTAGTTTTGTATAGTGGCCCGCAAAGATAATGTTTTCATTCTTCCCTTGTTGGCACTTTATTTGTACTAGTACTTAATGTATGGCGTGTACTAGATTTGATGTATACCCCAGGGCGTAGATAATGGCGTTATTGTACTATTGATTGGTATTTCAGTACTCACTGGGAAAAGACCAGCCATAATACAATTTTGTGTAGACACCTGGTTGTTGCAATCTGCTAATGTAACTGCATGAAGGTCCTCTTAGCAATTTATTATATAGGATGTATTTCATATTCTTAAGTCAAGCTAGCTAGCTTGGCCGTCAATTAGCTTAATAACTCTAAAATTATAATATTTGTAATTATATCTTCACGATTAATTTATTCGCCATGTTTTCTGTTTACAACCTTCTATTGAAAGTCTGGCTGTAGTCCGGCTGGTTTGGCATACAATGATTTCTATCAACTTAACTTCCTTTGGTTGTTTCCGTGTCGTCTTAGACGCATATTCTCCAGTACTACCAGAAGTTCTTATATATTTGGAGTTATTAAAACCTGTTACATTTGTCAGTTTAAAATTGAATTTGTATAGTTATACTTCTCTAATTTACTTGACTTAACTAGCATATCTAAAGGATTTTACTATACTTTATTATTTCTGTACATCTTTCATTATACAATAAGTTTTGTAGCCCAATATTACCCTTTTATGTTATTTGTATAATAAATCTATTATTGTTACCAATTCAATTCTCTTACTTCTATAAATGTTTCCCTGCTTCTATCATCTCATGCATTTAGCTTTGTAGTAGTTAAATACAATCTAGATATTGTTACCGTATCTACATGTTAGAGTGAAGGGGAGCTAACAATATAGTCTGTGAAACCTTTAATGTAAAATAGATATATATTTTTGTAAAATCGTGTTTCACTCAAGAAAAACCTGATAGCTTCCTATCATAACAAGTAGGGACTCAATCTTTTACCAGATACTAGTCTAGACTTGTCGAACTCTCAATCTGGTGTCAGGTGTGAGTCATCACCTATTCTTGTCTCTACTTGTCAAGTTGTAAAAATGGCACAGGTCATCAGTAGGAACATGGTCAATGGCCTCATATACTATCTCATGGTTCCAAGGTCAAGACATATTCCTGTCTCTACTTATCGAGCCACCTAACTGGCCCAGGTATGAGCCATCATGTTTGCGACAGATTGTTGACGTCACCAGGGAAAACCCACTGCCACATAGAAGACGGTAGGGTTTCAATATCTCCCATTCCTGTCTAGACATGTGCTATATTCCTGTCTCAACTTGTCTGCCAGGCAAACTGGCACCAGGTATGAGTAATCATGGTTGCGATGACGTCAACAAGGAAAAATCTATTGCCACATAGAATAGGGGATGTTTGCGACATCACCCATTCCTGTATTAACATGTCATGATATATTCCTGTTTCGACGTGTATTTCCACTTAACTGGCGACAGGTATGATTTATCAGGGTTGCTCCACACCAAAATAAACTCAGGGGCTTATGACAGGGAGACCGAGCCAGTAGTTCACACTCTATGGTATACAGTGGTTGAGAGAGGATGCCTGTTCCCACTCCCACCCTCATTAGCTATGAACAGGCAACATTGTATGGAATGTCACGGGAGGAGTGCCTGACGTTAGGGACCGCACGCTCCTCCACAATAAAAATACTACCATAAATAAACTCCCACGCAAGCCCAAATCCTACCAGACATTCGATCCAAAGGGGCACACATAACAAAACCAATGGGCACACATTTAAATCAAATGGGATTTACTGGGCAGAGTTGAACAAGTTTGGACAAGAATAAACCACCTACAAAACCAGGTCAATAACCCCTTATGGGGACCATTACGTCACCCAAACCAAATTAAACAATCAGGGTTGTGACATCATGATGACGTCACACAGAATTGCAACATCCTGATGACGTCACCAGTTAAAAACCCATATCAGGGTCAAAGGTCAAATCGTCTTGAGTTATCAATCCTACTACTTATCTTCACCGGTATATTCCACACAAGCGAGAGTGACACCATGATTATTTTTGATTTTGAATTATTTATTAATCGGAATAAGCTACCCGTAAATACTTTTCGCTGAATCTGCCACGACAGAAGGTTTTCTGACACAATGCTCTCATAATAGTGTTTAAAAATATATGATTTCATTTTGGTAGAAATATGTGGTTTGATTTGAGATATTCAATTAGTCAAAATACATACATGAACTTATTGTGAAGGATATAATTTTTTTTAGCACAGCAAAGGTTGTTAAGATTTCATACTTCTAATGTCTAAAAAAAAGTAATCAAGAATCTAAAGAACTAAATAGGAAGGCATGGAATGAAATATCTGATTATTATAGTACTAGAACAGTTTTTGTATAATATTTAGTTACATTAATGCCTGGATATGATGAGTTGTCATTGATTGTGTGAAATGCGAAATTAATTGTGGATATATAAATGCATTACTGCTTGAAAATGTTATTTCATTTCCAACACGAGATTTTTTTTAACACTGCGTCTTACTAGTTACCCTTTTATGTTGTACGCTTATGCATTAATTACGCTGATGGTTTTAAGGATTAAAAACGTTATATTTATTGGAAATGGAACCGCGTTTGCGTGGAGGGAAAGTGGAAATACAATTTGTAAGAACTACCTCAAGTACACCTGGCCGAGATTCAATCATCAATCTTCCCGTCATTGACATTCTAGTCTATTGTGGGAGTAACGCGTTAGATCATGCGACCCCCAAAGCGGGTACGGGAGATATTGATACATTTATGATTGAATGTATTGTTGCATAACTGATTGGATATTATCTGTATAATTTACCAAAGGTGAGGATACATATCTGTTTGGAGATGTTATTGCATCATATACTGGATATATTAATGCTTATATTGATTCTGAATTAATAGGATATAGTAGCTTTACTTTCATTTAAAAGCATCTTTAGATAAACTTGTATAGTTATTACAGTCATAGGTCTAGATTTTGATAGCAATGCAATATTTGGGTGATTTAAGAAAGCAAACAGTTATGAGACAATGTTTTCTGATTCAGATACTTTTTATTCATTTAATTTTCGGTTATGTAATTGTTACATCTGCCTCTAAAACTTGAGCTTATGTTACAGCAGAAGCTGGTGTTGCTTCTGTAGCTGCTCTTGCTGCCCTTGCTGCTGTAGCTGGAGTTGCGGCAGTCGCAGCAGTGGCCGCGGTGGCTGCTCTTTTCGCTCTTGCTGCTGTAGCTGGAGTTGCGGCCGTCGCAGCAGTGGCCGCGGTGGCTGCTCTTGCTGCTCTTGCTGCTGTAGCTGGAGTTGCGGCGGTTGCAGCAGTGGCCGCGGTGGCTGCTCTTGCTGCTCTTGCTGCTGTAGCTGGAGTTGCGGCAGTCGCAGCAGTGGCCGCGGTGGCTGCTCTTTTCGCTCTTGCTGCTGTAGCTGGAGTTGCGGCCGTCGCAGCAGTGGCCGCGGTGGCTGCTCTTGCTGCTCTTGCTGCTGTAGCTGGAGTTGCGGCAGTCGCAGCAGTGGCCGCGGTGGCTGCTCTTTTCGCTCTTGCTGCTGTAGCTGGAGTTGCGGCCGTCGCAGCAGTGGCAGCGGTGGCTGCTCTTGCTGCTCTTGCTGCTGTAGCTGGAGTTGCGGCCGTCGCAGCAGTGGCCGCGGTGGCTGCTCTTGCTGCTCTTGCTGCTGTTGCAGCGGTTGCTGCTGTTGCTGGCGTTGCAGCAGTTGCCGCTGTTGCTGCTGTTGCGGCCGTCGCAGCGGTGGCTGCTCTTTTCGCTCTTGCTGCTGTAGCTGGAGTTGCGGCCGTTGCAGCAGTGGCCGCGGTGGCTGCTGTTGCCGCGGTTGCCGCTGTTGCTGCTGTTGCGGCGGTTGCTGCTGTTGCGGCGGTAGCTGCTGTTGCGGCAGTTGCTGCTGTTGCGGCAGTTGCTGCTGTTGCTGCGGTTGCAGCGGTTGCAGCCGTTGCTGCAGTGGCCGCTGTGGCTGCTCTTGCTGCTCTGGCTGCTGTTGCAGCGGTTGCTGCTGTTGCTGCTGTTGCCGCTGTTGCTGCTGTTGCTGGCGTTGCAGCAGTGGCTGCTCTGGCTTCTCTGGCCAAGTTCTTAGGTTCATAAGCTATTCCTACGCTGGCACCTTTGGTTGGCCCTGACAATGCAGCGAGGGCGATCATCAAGAAAGTGATATATAAACCTGGACCCATCTGAAATAATACGTTTGGTTTTGTGTTACTAGGCTTGCTAGCGTTGGTTTTTATGTTCACATACAAATCAAAAACTAATAATAACTTGAGACAATACAATAATTAACTTAGTAAAACGTAAATTACTCTGTCTCAAACAAAGGAATATTACTCACTAGCTCAATTAGCCCATTAAACGTTTGGTAGAGGCACATATTCAAGTATTTATAGGAATGTTACTATGTTTAATCTAGAATGATGAACATTTCATTATTTTTTTCAGTTCTGCTATGAAAACATAATTAATTTATAAACATTTCCTAAGCATAGCAAATATAGTAGACATACACAAATGAAGATTTTTCAACAGTTGATTAAACTGTAGTTCTTATTATATCAGTTGTATGTATGGGTGTTTTCCGTTCATGAAAGTAATAAAATTGGGCATTTTATAATGAGAGTAATATAAAAATTATTAATTTATATTTGGATTCATAAATTTGATAATGCAATGTGAATAAAAATTATAACTTAAACTTGGTAGCTAAATACTATTTAATCAGAGCTTAGTATAACTACATTCATGATGCATCTTAAAAAAAAACCTAACTAAATGATTAAGTACTCAATAATGTATACTTGTGGTATTATTACAGGGATTATTTTTTATTCACCATTTGACTATGTCCATACAAGTTTTTCCACATACATTTCTTAATTATCTTATTCCAACCACATTCCCCTTGCTCTCTGAATTTTCCTAAAAAACCCCACTTTTCAAATCAGTAAAACAGTGTTGGCGTTAACACAATTTTATAACTGTCATTTTCCCCTCTTCCAATATTACTTCATGCTTTGCAAGAGTCCACATACATCCAACTACTCTCCTAGCTGTATTCACCCATGTTTCGATTTCCACATCCATCCTTTTATTTTTACAAAACATTCTACCCACATACACAAGGCCATCCACGTGTTAAAAACTTTTTTCCATAATTACCAACCTGGCATTATTCAATGATCCATCCTTATCAAAAACTATAAAATTAGTTTAAGATATATTTATAAGAAGATCTTAATTGCCTGTCGCCATGTCCAAACGATTTAATGTATTATGCAAAGTGACTTTCACTCTCAGCCATTAATACGTTTTCATATATATATATAGCATCACTCTCATTTTCATATTGTCCACTTGTACACCAACCACGCCCTCACAACCATTCCCCATATACTTATCCATGAAAACACTAAACAGCTATTTTATGGGGACGTAACACTACCTTGTCTTATACCTTGTTCAAAGAAATATCAAATACGATTCCTTAATAAGACCCATGTTAGCATTTGACCCCACGTATAAGTATGATTGAGCTAAGATTATGAAACTGGGATGTCTTCATTATTATTGCATATTCTTTCCTCTCCCACATACTATTTTCTCTACAATCACCCCTAATAGCCCATCCCTTCACCATAAGTGGTTTTTACTTAATTTAAGTTAACCTGGATATGACATCATTCCCCGTCTGACAGCCAATATTCTTCAATGAATGCTTTTTTTTTTGTGACAAGACACGTAGAAGTGTGTTTATGCCCATTATATAGTTTATATGGTTTTTAAATGGACTCATTTAAGAAAATATAATCAGAATCAAGTGATTTTGGTCAAACTTTGCATATGTTTATTACTTGTTTTTTATTAGCACCGCATCTCATTACCCGTTTAGGTTATACGCCTATTCCATTTTACCAATTATTCTTTCACGTTTGAAGGTGTTTGAATTAAGAAAATACATAAAAGGCCAAAATAGGAAATGATTATCATTACCAATCTCCATGTGGTTCAAAGCACTTCCCTTAAAATACAAAGCATTTCCGCTAACAGGGGATATCAAAGCTCGAATCCCAGCAGAATATACTGAGGATATTTTATCAAAATTGATTCACACATTCTCTACACGCAAGTTAGGGCTATTTACTATCAATTCTACCGTCCTCATATATATTATTTCGGTGTAATTAAATTCTGATAACTTGGATGGGTAGTAAGACCCAGCTTAAACAGAATAATTAGAGTTTGGGTTATCAATACTATCTATGGTTGTAATTTACTATGTTAGTGCAGTAAAATAGTGTCACATTTTGTTTTAAAATAGACTAGTGCACTGAATATAATATATATTTAGAAAACTTACCATGATTTGAGTTTGAAATAAAATTCTGATTTTGAAACCCTGATGTTGTCTATTCTCTACTTCAACACCAACTTCAGTGGAATTATGGCATGTAGGTAAGTAGGTATCCATACACATGGAACTACAATCTATACTGATATATAGAGTTAATTAAATAAATACTATACCCTTGTGACAGGTTGAAAGCACCATGATGTGACGCAATAAGTTGGGCCATAATGTTGTTCAGCTATCTCACCAAAATAGATTAAGGACAATCGCGGGAGTATGACCTCGACAAAGAAACCCCGTAAAACTGGTGTGTCCTTGGAAATGTTTATGTTTGTTGCCGTGACCGGTTGTGACGGCCGAACTTAAACTGTTTCCTCTAATTATGAGTGGAATGGTTAGCTTATGGCCTTTTCAACCGGATTACTTTCTTTATCGCACCGCGTCTTACTACTTGTTTGGGCTATACACCTTTGCACTAATTACTCTATTGTGTTAAGGATGGGTAAGATATTATTTAGAGGAAGTATACCACATTATCGTGGATTGAAAGTGGAGAACCATTTAAATACACCCAATATATAGAGCCAACCTATATATTTCCATCATCGACAGTCTGGTCTATTGCGAGAGTGACACCTTAGACCACACGGCCACAGAAGTGGGTATCAACCTTACTGAATGTGAAACAAGTTTTGTAAAACACCGTTTCTTAACTCCACCGGGACACGAACTCCAATAATGTTGGTAAGAATAGAGTCTGGACGTTCCAGACAGTGCTAGTGATTTACTTCAATGGCCAGTATTTCGTTTTATGTGTCAATTGCTGGATGAACTTAGCAAGTATGTACTTTAAGTTGATGGACGTAGATTGGTGTAAAATTATTTATATCTTAGAGTTGTGATACGGGATTTGCTAATTTTGTTCGATATATCAAATGAATAGCGTGTCGTTCCAGAGCCTGATTAATTAAATTTAGCTCAGTTTGTGATAATAAGCATGAAAGATGGACAAATGTAAATACTAGGTGGAAGAATATTTTTACACGTTTCAATTAAAGTCTAAGGGAATGGACTCCATGGCTATAAGTATTGTTTGCGTATAACCCGAACGGGTAGTAAGACGCGGTGCTAATAATAATATAAGTATTGTTAAAAGGTTACGGGAGCGAAAAGCATTAATGCGGGTTTTAAAAAAATTGAATCTTCCTGGATGAAGTCAAATATCACACCTATATATTTTATTTTTGGACTCAATCTTAATGTGTGATTTTCAACAATAACCCTAAGATGATTTAAGTGTCAGCAAAAACCAATTTTTTCCACCTTGTTGGTTAATAAAGTATGACGAGAATTTTTCTGCATTTATTGAATAACGACCTACCATTGCATTGTTCTATAAGTATGTTTATACTGTAATTTGCTTATGGTCTATTCTGTCCTACGTGTTGCCATAGTTACTATTACATCTTCTTACTACAAATATATGTTATTGGTTTCTCATAATTTCAGGCATTTCAATAAACTCTAATTTTATATTATTATAGTGTACCAAAGTGTGGTCGAAATTATTTTTGAAGTTTTGCGGATATATACCGACCAACAAAGATCAGTTTATTAAATTAACACTTAAGCGTTCATCGTTTAATCTACTGAAACACTACACATCAAACACTCACCAACATGCTATTTTTTTGAAAAGTTTAATAGCATACAAAACAGCAATATGTAATTAACTATAAGATTTGGAATACTGAATTTTTATCTATACCATGAGCCACCGGTACCGAGTAACGATCAATTCTGGAACTATAACTTAGTGTGTGCTGTAACCTTGCAGTAAGGATTTAAACTAACAGGACCTATTTTTAAGTCACGGTGGCTCATTAACTTTCAATAACTAAACCCCTACTACATACTTTCAAGCTCCTTATACTTATAGTCTTTAAGTCCGTATGACGTTTAATTATGTTCTCACACTCCATATATTGGAATAGTTTAAATTAATCGGAACTCATAACATTTTGTTCTATTAATTTGTCAAAATAAAAAATCAACAAATTCTATAAGCGTAGTTAACATTTTTACAATAAGGGGACCAGTCCCTCCTTATCCCCACCATGTTAAATTGACACTATTCAGGTACAACTCAATATATTAAAACCAAATTTTTAATGGTAACGTTTGAACTCCTTGTTAGAAAAGTGAACCTAACATTTAACTTGTATGTTTTACGATTAAGTGATGAAGATTTTTTTTAAAGTTATTTTATTTCGACAAAATAATTTTAATAATATATTTTTAATTTATTTTGTAAGCTTCTAATACAAAATTAATAGGTTCACTGTATTTGGAACATGTTCATAATCAAGTCCTGACATTTCCATTCAAATACTTAGCACCTTTTTTTAAATAAGTCTACATTAAGTTGGAAAAAACACATTATTGGGAAATTGAAGTTAAAGCTCGCTGATATAAATTACCGCATCATTCAATGACGTAAGAATTCGTTTTTGCCAACTTCCATCTAATGTGGTAGCATTATTTATATTATTGTCATTTTCACTGACTTCCTCCTATGCAGCTTTATACATAGTCATTAGCTACAATTTTTATACATTGATCTAAGACTTTATTGTACTTGAAAAAATTGCCAGGTGGTTGAGGTAAATTCATTATAGCACACAAAGTTTCACCTGCAATCCTGCCTCTACCTACACTTCTGAGACCATACACTAACCTCACATTTACATCAAAATGCTGTGTGTTTGTTTTCTTAGAAGTATACATTTCTCATGAATAGTTACAATATTTACAAAAAAACTCCAACAATGACGCTAAACCATTTAGTTTGTCAGTAAACTCACAGAATTCAATAAACTTCTAAGCCACAGTTTTTGTAGTTCACACTTTGAAAAAGTTTTTTTTATTCACAATTGAAAGATCAATAATAATATTTGCTTCCTTCAGTTTTTCACCAATATAAACCTTTTTCTCGCCACAAATTTCCAAGTAGCGCAGTTTCTACCAGATGCAGGACTAGGCCTTTATCAAAGTGTTAAAAGCAAATAAGAGTTATCAAATGTTTCCAATAATGCTTTCTAATGGATTACTGTATAATTTCTCCTAACATTACTAACTAACTAAACGGACTAAGAATTTAAATGCAACAATAATCTTTTTATTTCCGTTAGTGTGCCAACATGAGTTTCCAGTTTTAAATTAACGTGTTTCCTATGAATATCACAACGTGTAGTATTAATTAAAAGGGTTTATTAATGAAAGAACAATAAATATTAACTAAACGATTATGTATTGTGTTTTGAGGTTGTGGCAACAATGTATATTATAGTGCATACAATAATCACACTCGTATCTTGTTATAACTGGCCATCAAAATAAATGTTTTCTTATAACTTAAATAAAAACCCTATCAAAATTTTAGTTTCAATAAATATATATTTTTTTGTAAACATATGTGAGCATCTATATAAGCAAAAAACCACTTGTGTGACGTTATCTGGTCTGGTTAGCCATATTAATTTATGAAGAGAAGGCAACATTTCATAAGCTCTTGTCTGTGAAGCATTTTTAGGTGCACTACAGACGTCACTTCCACAAAAAAAAAATATCCAAACTGTAATTTTCATAAGTTTGTTTTTAAATAATGTAAAAGCGCTTAAAATAAAAACGTAACTAAAACAAATGGTTTTACTGTGAAAGTTTTGATTGGCCAACATGATAGCTGCTCAACACACAGTCTTACGGATTAAATGGTTTGGCGAATGGATACATGATAGTAGATCTGGAAGCTTTTGCTATCTGCTACCTACCTACACTCCTAACGTAGATGGTGTATAGTTAGTCCTATTATTTAAAACGTTGTATTGAGAAATTTTATTTATGATTTTTTATATTTTGAAATACTATAAACCTTCCCAGAAGTAATAAGCATAACAACTTTAGTCAATTTGTCAAAAACCAGTAAAGATAGTTTGATTATAAATACTACTTCTTTGTGACCTGGTGGTCAAAGGGTAAGGTATCAGACCTCTGTGCTGGGGGTCCGGGGTTCAATCCTCGGTCCCGACACAGATTTATCTGATTGCCAAAATCCTTCCTTTACCCCTGGCAAGATTTGTATTAATCACAACTTGGGAATGTGTGGAATGCCAGGCCTCCATCGGATTCCACGTTAAACTGTAGGTCCTCCATTTCATCTCACAATCACCCTACCATTACACATTAGCGTAAGTGCGTATAAACCCGAACGAATAGTAGGACGTGGTGCTAATAATAATAATAATAATAATAATAATAATAATAATAATAATAATAATAATAATAACTACTTCTTTATACACTACCTTGTTAAAAGTAATAATTTATAGGTGAAATAACCCCTCTTATTTTTATCCCTTTATAGTTAATTAAGTGAGTTAATAAAATATCTAAATAGTTTATTTAGTAATTCCATTAACAATGTTTACTGATATATTCTTATATAAGTTATTTCTACATGAAAACTTACCATGATTATAATTTGAGAAACTGTGATTTTGTTGGTAAAATTTGGATATGATGACAACGTCGCCCACATTGATAGTTTAAGGACATGGAACTGCTATATATACTATTTTAAATATTTTAGTGTATAGTAAATAAAACATTGTGACAGAAAGAAATTTCTTGTCCATTGTCATGGCCCTGCAGCGTTTCCGGAGTTTATTGTTAGGACATAATTGTGTCGGTTTATCTGACCACTATGCGCTCGCCATCATGATAGGGTTTAGAATAATTACAACCTTGCATGACCTACCTACTTATTTTAACAAAAAGCCAACAACCACAATGGTCCACCGGTCGTTGACGTCAACAATACCTTACAAAAAAAACGTGGAAAAAGTATGGTAAAATTATCCTGAAATCAGAATATAATTTAATATAAATAAATTAATGAATGATAATAAATTAATAAAATGTGTTATTCAGAAAGATAATTTAAACATATAGAAAAATGACGATTTTTAACAAAAACCAAAATATTGTTTTGAGGTTGACACTCAGTAATCTTAATTGTGACATTAAAAATAATGTTAATAGTATTTAAATAAATATTTGCTTATAACTGTTCTCAAGTATTCTTTCTAACTTAAATAAATATTTATCCCTTATTAACCTGCATGGCTGGACGAATGTTCTGGGATAAAATTTTAAAACTGTCTCAAAAGAAAAACAACATAGTGAAAATTATCATACGATCACAAAAAGATAACGAAAGCACCTAAAATAAGTTTTGGGATTACTGCTTGCTCTATGCATATTTTACAATTCCGATAAATCGAATGAACTATATCAAAATTTCATGAAATGGTCAATCGGGTCCTTCCATACTATTTCCAAAACAATTTAAGACAACCATGGAAAGAAAACCAAATCATCTAATTAGCAATCATGTTATTTTTTATAGCCACTTCCGGATTATAAAGACAAAAGTTGCCTAGATTACTTAATTGACCGTATAGCCTGAACGGATAGTAAGATATGGTGACAAATTAATTAAAAAATTACATAATTAGCAAGAAAATTAACTTTTATAAAACTGAAATAGAAAATGACTATACTAAAATATCTTAATATTACAATTTTACTGGTAAACACAAACCATCCGTCAGATTATTTTTAAATCTCGCATCAAAACCAGCTGAGGTAGAAGTAAATATGACCTTGTGGTAACTTCCCTTATTTACTATCTCATTACCTTACAGGTATAGTTGTATTTTGTTTGTGAGACCGTTTTTCTTGTATTTATTTACACTCTACAGATTCTTGTAGGTAACGAATTGAAATAAAAAAAGTTCCAAAAAACATCATACGTATTTCTTTAATTCATTAAAATTAATATAATCAAAAATAGACTTCAAGTAAAAAAAGCATTTCAGATGGTGACTTTTTATTCCTTAGCATACGATTTTGCAATAAAAAAAATACAGGGTCTCATTTGAAAAGCAATAGTTTGCCTTGAGATGACCTCAAAGGCATCCACAAAATAAAAAATAAGTGGTCATTTTGTCAGCGTCTCAGAACCAAGCAAATTGTATGAAACAATTTTTAAATGCGTTTTTGTAGATATCTCACTGTGCCAACTTAAAAAAAAACCACCCTTATATAATTATTTTATATGTAATCATTTTCAGCGATTTCACTTATCTCCCATAGTTCCGTCAATGAATAAGTAAGTTTACAGTTTTTAGTTGAGAATTAAAAATAATTTAACGCAAAGCTAGTAGTTGGCACAATTTGAAAGTATTTCAACACAGTAGTAGGGGCTACCTGGTAGTCTAGGGGTAAAGTTTCGGACTTTTGTGATGGGGGTCCAAGGTTCAATCCTCGGTCCCGGCACAGATTTATGTGATTTCCAAAACCATAGTGATAGGCAATTTTATAGTTTCCACATACGACGCCACTAGTGGCTTTTACTATTTTCTCAAAGATTTATCTGATTACCAAACCCTTCCTTCACCTCTGACAAGACACCTTGTGAATGTGGGGAATGCCAGGCCTCCACCGTGGTTCGGATTCTACGTTAAACTATAGGTCCTCCATTTCATCTCACAATCACCCTGCCATTGCACATTAGCGTAAGTGCGTACAACCCGAACGGGTAGTAAGGCGCGGTGCTAATAATAATAATACTATTTTCTATGCAATTTGTTCCTACACTCCATTTACAATGTAAAGTAGCACTCCTACCTTGAGTCCTATCTCTAAGCACTTCACCTGTCAAGTTAAGATTACCACCTATTTATATTTGTATGTCCAACCTCCTTGCGTTAGTAAGCGTTATAAACACACTTTTTCCATTCCTTTTCTCGAAAAACAATGCTTATTAAATGAATTTTTTGAAGACGTAAAAACTTATTCAATTAATGCATGCACTATTAATAATTAAATTAGCCTTTTCGGAATCACCTAATAGACATTATACAAATAATAACTTAGCCTACCAAATATACAAATATATTTTTAATATCATTTTATGTACCACTTCTGTGGTGTAGTGGTCAAAGCTCTTGTCTATGGGTCCAGAGGTCCCTTGTTCAATCCTTAGCGCTTCCATATTCTCTGTGAAGCAGTGTTTACAGAAAGGGGTCAGACCCAGTCTCGTGAAAGCAAATAAAGAGCTACTTGAATGAAAACTTAGAATCTTTGATCTAGAAAACTGAGATTGGTGGCACGGAGGTTTGTAGTACAAACCACATGACATCCTCAATCCTCAGGATCTGGCACAATCTTTGCCAGCAGGGTGTGGCCGTTTGTTCGGTATAGCTCGATGTGGGCTGACGTCAGGAATATTTTTTATATTAGATATATTAAAAAATTATAGATATTAGGGTGGAGCTACTTCACGACAACAAAAACCAAAATACCGTCATCCTTTGTTTCAATCCCAACTGTACAGTTGACACTGAAAAAGAGAATGTCTTTGTTGTCTGCTGGCTAGAGCCTGTCTCATTGGCTGATATGCCTGTTCAAGGTGATACACATTGCGTACATAGTGTACGTGGTACCAACTTTATGAATCGTGTACCATGCACTACTATTCATTACGATTCAATTTTGAATGCCTTAGTTGAGAACAGTGTAAATCAATTAAATGAGCAATTTGAATTATGCACTATTTGTTATTAGCTATACATAGCTGTTAGGCATTATCTAAATAAAATTTAATGTAAACTAACGGTTGGCATTAGAGTCATAATACGTTATCGTAAGCACAGCAGATAGGGGGTCACCGGGCATATAATCAATATATTATTTATTATATCAATGCGCTCAAGAGGAAACTGACTGGCTTTTTGCAACGCAAATTAAATCTGCCAATATAAATATAAATTGAAAACTACTTAAAAACTGATAATCATGTGTTCATGACCGATTAGCTGGGATAATAGTTGAGTACTCTCAAACCAGAAAACGTATGAGGTGCAGTTTTCTATATTCATCACTTGAAAACAGTGAAATTTGGATTAGTAAAATAGTTTTTTTTAATTGTTTCTCAAATATATTTAATTTTCCTAAATATATAAAAAAGTTTGGCTTGTTTTAACTCCTCTGTTTTATAATGAAGTTCAACTACCACACTATCACGATGTCACGTCCGGTTCCAACTGTAGGAAAGATCTCAATGCATTCAACCGTGTTTGGGAGCTTCTTGGGGGCATCTAAATAGTAATTTCTTTTTACTTTCTTAAAGATAGAGAAAGTATTGTGATCATCAAAAAAATCGAACTCCAGATTTTGATGAATGTCGACGTTTCATGGCCCCCTGAACACAAAGAAGTGGTTTTTTATTTTCCATCTGTCTGTCTGTCTGTCTGTCTGTCTGCCTGTCTGTACCTCGGAGTAGAGCCTAAACTATTTTACCGATCGGGCTAAAACTTGTTATTTAGAGTTTTCATATGGTTGCCCAGAGGGATTTTTGGAATTGAATATTTAACCCTAAAATTAAGGGTTGTTCACTGAAGATCAAAAAGAGAAAAAGATCGATTTTCTCAAAATTTACTCTAACGATTTTGATTAAAATTCATTTAAAACATTTATAAATATTCCAAACAAAATTACTACTCTCGATATTAAGGCAAAATTACTTTTAGGGTTCCAGTCAGGTGAGTAAATTCCCATCTTTATTATTCCTCCTAAACTATTTGAGATATGAAATTTCTTATCATTGCCAATATGTATATACATTTATAATACAAGTCTTTTATTTGAAACCTATTTTTCTTATATCGTTTCAGTAATAGTAGAAGTATGTTTTTATGATTCTGAATATGTTATTTTTTAAATATTAAAATTGGTTTTAGCAATAATCACTACAAGTAAGACATGGTTGAACTGCCTCGTCTTTAGGTTAAGTCATAAATATAAACGTATCAAACCCTACAATGAGAGGAATTTATATCTCCTGAAACAACAATCACTAAGGATCCAGCTAAGCGATTTATATTCATTTGTTTTTATTTAAGGAGAGTAAGATACAAAATGGTACTCTAACTTTCACTATCCTAGAAAATATACAGGTATCATAAAAAAAAATTGTATTCGCCTTTCTGTTGGTAGCTTACTAATATTATATGAAAATAAATTGTTGCCTGTCATGTGTGTTGGTTTGTTAGTTGCTCACTCACGTTCAAACCTCTGTACAACCGATTGTGCTGAAATCTTGCCTCAATATAATTTGAACGTTTAGTTGACAAAATAGGCTAATTAAAAACTACATATGCAATTTTTTCAAGATAACGGCCACAAAAACTAGTTTTTCTGCCTTTTTCTTAGCTTCTGCTCATTGAATATTTTTCTTAGTTTCGGCTCATTGAATTGTCATTGAAACAATTTCTAAAGATTCCTATATATATATATATAGATTAAGTGTGGTAGGTGACCTGGCGGTCTAGGGGTAAGGTGTCAGACTTTTGTGCTGGCGGCCGGGGTTCAATCCTCGGTCCCGGCAAAGATTTATCTGATTACCAAACCCTTCCTTCACCTCTGACAAGACATCTTGTGAATGTGTGGAATGCCAGGCCTCCACCGTGGTTCG